>WBMZ01017580.1:0-114150 GCA_013400975.1 Atrichornis clamosus | reverse complement strand
CGGCGCGAGCGCGCGCGCCGGGGCGGGCACAGGGCGCGGCGCCGTGCGCCTCCCGCGCTCCTGGCCCCAGGTGCGAGTGTTGAGGAATGTAACGCCCTGCTTGGAAAAAAAAGGAGTTCGGCGGGCGGTGCCATCACGGTTTGGCCGAGCAGTGCGCTCCCCTTTCCCAGCGGGCCGCTCCTGTTGTTTTCCGAGCAGTAGTTTAAGGAGGGCGCGTGTTTTTCAGCCGTGCCCTTGGACCTTTTTTCTGGAGCGGCCTTGGGCCCGTCAGGACCGCGGTCCTCCAGAGCTGGCGAGCGGACAAGCCGGGGTGCGGGAGCGGGGACCCAGTGGGGCCGATGGCAACGAGTCCATGTGCTCTGTAGAGAAGGGGAATTCCCCTGTGTGCTCCAAAAACGGAGCAAAAATCACAGTAGGAAAGGTAAACGCAAGAAAAGGGTTAATGATTACTTCCACCTCCCCCTCCTTCCTTCCCCACCCCCCCGCTGGATAAAGATGGTCTTGGATACCCTTTGTAAATAGGAATGTGGAGGTGGGAGGGGAAAATCAGCCTGGCTCCGACTACTCCGCTGCCTCGGTGGGTGAGCAGGCGGGAGGAGCTGGTGCAGCCCGGGCGCTCTCCCGGGGAACGCGCGGGAGGACGGACGGGCACCCGCGGGGCGGGCACGGCGGGAGCGGCTCCTGCGCCGGGCAGCGGGAGACGAAGACAAGGGGCTGACATGCTTCTCAGCGGTTGACGAGTGTTTTATTGAAGAGCTGGGGGTTTTCCCCTTTTTATTTTTTTAATTTTTTAAACATTTTTTTTTTTTGGTACACCGCCTCCTTGAAGCCAGTAGCAGAAAGGAAAATAAGCTGAGGACAGAGAGATAAGACGGAGATGGTGAGCAGATTGCTGGGTTGGGGGGAATGAATGAGCTTGCCGGGCTGTTTTCTGTGAGGGGTTCCTGCAGGGTGTAGTACGTTTTGGGATGATTTTGCATCACGATTGCGGGCTAGACTTCTTTGTTTGCTGAAGGTTGCTGGTTCAGGTTTAACAGCGTTCATCAGTTTATTGTGAGATACGCAACGAGGAGTTGATGTATGCGAATGCCGGAATTACATGCGCAAACCACACACGCAAGCAACCCCTAAACAAACCAACATTGTAATAATCCTGCAATATGATGGGCAGCTCTTGTCATGGAGGGAAGTCATTGCTCAGGTTATTTGTGGCATGCATAGGAGATGAGTCTCTTTGTAGCAAAGACCAAACAAAACTAACCTATTTTTTCACAAACGCCAAATCCATTACAGATTTATAAGCTGGAGTTAGGGGCTATTTTTTAATTTTCACTTTTCCTACAGTATCGAGGTGCACGGTTAAAATCTGACGTTTGTAGAAGTTGAAACACTCTTTGAAATGTTCACTTCTAGTGGACATGAAATACTAAAGACCGTCTTTCTCCCTTTCTCTTCTTTTTCATGTAGGCACTTGTTTGTGTATATGAAAGGGGGAATTCGTGAAACATGTAGTTTGCTTGTTACGCTGTACTGTTGTGCCTTAGGTAGGTCACAATACAAAATGTGATTCATAGCATGTTAAAAAAACCCTCCTAAGTAGATTTTTTTCTTTATCAAGTGAAGACCTGTTATCGTACTAGTAGCTTAAACCCTAGGTACAAGTTTGGAGGGGAGTGGGAAACCACCCCGCTGATGTGTATTAATGGGAATGCTTTATGGTAAAAAATTCTGCTTCTAAATGACAGAATATTGACATTGGCTGATTGTATTTTCCTGTGGATAGAGTACTGCAGTCTGTTAAGTACACTAGTCCTTTAAGGCTCCATAAATTTAGATATATTTTGTTTACAGAATTGTGCAGGACTGCATGGTGCAGTAGTAAAATCTGAAATTTTAGTGGTTTCAGAAATGTTGCAAGGCACTGCTAAAGAGGAAAAATTCAGCTTTGTATTACGTCTGCTAGGGAAAAAAAAGGAAAGATTTGTAATAAAGTAATACAGAGTATGCATAGTGACTAAAGCAACTGCAGGGCTGGAGAGTTTGGAGTTTGTATAGAAAAAATAAGTTGTGAACTCTGCTGGGATCTTCATCATGCAAGATGCTTGGATGGATGGCTCTTAAATTTATTTTAAGCAGCATCTCTGTAAGTGCTTGTCTGAATATTTAAATTATATGCTTCATTAGGCAAATGGGTTTGTCTTCCCATTGCTTGGCTAAAGGAATGTATTAGGAAGGCAAGGGCTGGAAGAACAATAGTTTGACTGAATGGTTTATCCTCTTGTATTGTTCAGAGATCATAGATTGTATTTTATTTGACATTGGTGATCTTTCTAAAGTGGACTTTGCTGATTTTATTTTTATGCCATAGTTGCAGTCAACATAAATAACTGAATTTCAATTAATATAACCATAGTTTTGACCTACTATTTGGCTAAATCAGGTGAAAAATAATTCCCTTCTTTGATTTCCTTCTATTAATTCAAAATCTCTGCAATTGACTTCAGTTTCAGCAAGTTTTTAATATTGAAAGACCCAGTAAGAGCTATAAATAGAGGGAGTTTCATTGAGTTAGGACACTACTAGAAATGGCAAAATTCCTGCCTTTTGCTTATACTTCACATTTTGTACAAACTGTTGTTTAGATTAGGTATCTTGTCCTGAAGACCATCTGTATGCATATTACAGTTACATAAAACTAAGCTTCTGTGTTTGATTTTATGTAATGCAACACATTATATCTGCAGTGCTTTTGGTGGATCTTGGGTAGTGTCAGAATTGATACACTGCAAGGAAAACCTGTTAGAATTCTTGTGCTACCAGGTTTATAGTTTGTTGCTCTTAATATTTTATTGTGTGAGTATAAATCATTGACACAAACATTGTAAACAAATTCTGTAGCAGCAAAGTGTGGGATTACATTTGGCTAATGTCTTTCCAGTTTAACCAGGGTATGACAGTATCTTGTCAAGTCTGAGGGCATCCTAATAGCCATCATAGTTATCTTTAAAACAGAAGGGTTAGGTCAGATTTTTTACTCTCTTGTCTGTCTCTACAGAATAAAGAGGAAAAAGCCAACTCTAGGGCTACACCAGTATGGATAGGGAGGGAATTTCAGATGTGTTGCATACAAGTTACCTTATTTAGACTTTGTGTGTGAATCCTGGAAATTGGCAATGAGATTTTTGTTAAGATTAAAATCCACATATTTCTAGAAAAAGTGTTCTTTTCTTAATGTAAGACATTTAGAGCATACATGTAACTTGACATATTTTCTTCAGGAAAGGGCATTAGCAATATCTTGGGTTAAGCATTAAAATAAGAACAAGGAGATCTTGAAGTATGCTCTTAAATTCCAGGTAGGATGTAGCATACCTGTGAGGTGAAGAAAGGCACTTAATCACCTGAGCATCTGAAAAAAGAAGCAACCAGCTTACATAATGAAGTGGGGTTTATTTCATTCACCTAACTTGTGTAAAACAAAGCCAAACCCAAAAAACTGCAGTGCTAGTGTTTTGTTCCCTGTTTGTCCTTTTCACTCCTACCCTTGCATTTCACAGCCAGTCCAAAACAAACTGTAAAGCTACTTCTGGTGCAATCTGCTGAGGTTCTAGAGGTCTAGATCTTCTCCATTAGCTTAGGTCACATTTGTTTTAAATAGTATGTAAGAGAAATAACTAATTTTAGTGAATCCAGTTCTTTTATGTGACTGGTTTTGTGCAACATTCTAGGAACAGACAGCTTAATTTAGTAATACCCAATCTTTTGAAAGCCTGGCAGTTACAATTTCAAGCAGCATTTGGTGTGTTGTCTGTAAATGATTAATCATGTAATAGTAAGTGGACAGCATCTATTACTCATCATTAATTTATACACACTGATCAAACAAAATAATATTTTGGAGTCCTGATGAGACTCATTGATTGCCACTGTTTCAGGGTAGTCTGACATTTTGACCTACCAAAATTAATGCCTTTCTTGGAATATCAGTTAATCTTAGGGATAAAAAATATGCAAGAGACCCAGTAGAAATGTATATATGGGTAGCATTTTAAAGTATTTTAATCTTTTGTAGAGAATATTTCAATTTAGTTAATGAAACTCATATCTAGTTACTCCTCATTCCTACAAAGAACATATATATTTTCTTGCAGTATTGTTGTTACGGGGAGCTTACCATTGTTGGAACAAATGCTTCTTTTTGAAAATAATGAATCTTAACTAAGGCACCATTATACCCTTGAAGTGACAGGTTTTATTGATTTTTTTTTTTAAACTGGTTACTTTATCAAATTGTGTAAAAGTTGGCACTGCATTTACACCCTCATATTTTGCTCTGTAGTTACCTGTTTTTTGTCCAATCTAGATAGAACTGACATAAATGTCAGTGATTCCACCCAAGTAAGAGACTGCTAAAGTTGGTTCCAGGAAGCTGGCCACAGTGAAGTCAAGGGATCTGCTTAAGCACATCTTTCAAAATTAGGCTCCGTGAGGAGTTAGCCTAGAAATAAATTGATCTGTGGGTTCTTGTATAGATGTCTAAATCTGTTTCCACAAGTGTACCCATTTTGCACAAGATAGAAGATGCTTATTAGCAATAGTATGCTGAGGAAAACCTGTGAGCCCTGAGTATGTGCAGTTTTCTTTCAGAAAACATCTTCGTGAAGGGTATCTTGGTCTGATTCTGCAAGTCTTAATCCTCTGTAAGCAGCTGATGTTAATTACCATGAGATAAGCTGAGTGATTTTTGACTGTAGTCCAATATGTATGTCATATACTTTGACTATATATTTAGAAAGAGCAAAATTGTAATATTTAGATCACAGATTGCAGACTGAGTGGCCCAAGAAAGTAATTCTCATCCACCTCTTGTGTAGTGGTGATACTGCTGCTGGCAGTATTACGAGGTACTGAGATCCATTCAGAAAACATGGGCAGGGTTGTGCCTGTCTCTTACCCTGGAAGTTGCACTGGGACGACCTTTCTGTTCCTGAGCTACAGGCAGTGTGCTTCATCTCTTCAGATATGATGGCTTTCTTAGACAATTTGGGATTTTTGTTCCATAAGGTCCTTGACTGGGTTGTCAAAATCTTCTGTGCATGCTTCAGTTGATGTTATTTATAGTTATGCTTTTTCTGCATCTCAGAGCACATGCATTTTGTTTCAGAAGCTTCAACAGGGTTTCCATGAGATACTGTGCAGATACACACCAGTGCACCACTAATCTATTAGCTTCTGATTTGTAGGTCAGGGAGGAATTGAGATTTTGCTGTCTAAGCAGTATCACCTCTTTGCTGCTTCACTGCTTACATGACATCTCAAGTTGGCTGAAGATTAAAAGGACACTGTCAAGGTATCTTTCACATTTCATTTTTATTATTTATTTTGTTTGCCTTGTTATTGCTGTCATAAGCTGTTGGAAACTTGAAGTCTAGTGCCTAGCCAGCAGGCCCTTGTCCTCCAGAACAGGTACTGTTTAGCTGCTTATGGTTTATTTAAGAGTTGTGAAGCATTTACTGTCTTCTGAAATGCATTACTGAAGAGTTACAGCTTCAACACTGCAAGCAAGTGAGAGGGAAGAAGTGAGTAAATCAGTTTGGGCTAAGTCCTGGCATTTTGTAGTTATGGTGAACTCAAAATATGTATTATTTTCCTTATTTGTTTCAGAACCTAGTAATTTGGGAGTCTAGAATTAGGCATCAGTGCTTCCTTTGCACAGTCCTTGAGAGTAGACTTTCCAGGATATTGATACATAGAGCTGCATTCTAGTTGGATATAGTTGGAATTACCTAATGAAGTAGTCTGTATAAGAATTCTTACAGGTGCAGTGGTATTGACTGATTTGAGGTGCTGAGCAGTAGCTTAATTTGGAGTAGCTTCGCAGGATCTGGGCTTTGTATATCACGTACACCTTTTTTCTTTTCTAAGCTTAGTTATCTTCCCCTCTTATTTCTGCTATCATAAAAAGAATGATCATGGGGTTGTTTTTGAACAGGAAAATGTTGCCTTAACTTGTCCCTGTAAGAATGTCTTTTCTTAATTGATCTACATTCATGGCAATGTAGTTAGTGAAAGCCGAGCTACTGTTTCCAGTAATTTAACTGCCTCTTCTTTATCTGCTCTGGTGTGTAAGTTCTACCCATCAGCTGGAGTATCTCCATGGAACCTTCTTATTACAGTAAACATTTTTTATTTAATTTGGATTATGTAGTGGTAAAATTTTAGGTAACTGCTATTCAGAAGAGTGACAGAAGTGATGGCACAGACTTTTTTACTGGATTATCCTGTTGGTAAGAAACTGTATTGCAGTGTTTCACTAATCAACAGTGTCCATGGCTACTGGATTCACAGCTTGATGAGAGCTGAATGTATATAGTGATATTGTGTAGTCTTATTTTTGCTGGTTTTAAATGGAAAAATTATAATCTTTTTAACAGTATGCAGAGTTGCAAAGCTTGCAGAGATTGCCCAGAGGAAAGCAAATTGCAGAATGACTTAAAATATGGTCCATAAAGCACAGACTATCTTGGGAAAGGAGAATCTGAGATGTGACACTTAAGTTGGGGTAGCTATAATAACTTCAGGCAGGTCAATTAGATGCCTGATTTAGAAAGGGCAGCCGCTTCTGGCTGCAAATGAAAACAGTGGATAGAGACAGACTTCTCTGGAGGCGGATTCTGTCTATGAGGTTGAATCAAGTCTTTTAACTGGCACTTTGTGAGCCTCCCTCTCTCTGCTGAGTAGCAAAAATGGAGACTGTCTTCCAAAATTAGGAATGTACGCCAGGTGCTGAAAGTGAGACAGTGTGGTTATTGTTCACCTATGCATCAAAACTTTGAAGAACTTTCTCACGCTGGGTGTTTTAATATCTCGCTTATGGGTTGAATTTTCCTCGTAGACCACTGTTCATGCACCTCACATACGATGTTAAGTGTATGAGCATGAAGGGGGAAAAATCATTTTGGTCATTTTGTGAAGTTGTCAGAGCTTTCAAAGAATTCTGTTGATGATTAGTTGAGTTTCTTGTGATGTTGACATATGTGTATTGACATTACGTCACTCACAGCAAGCTTGTAGTTTTTTGACTGCGATGTCTGTATCTGTTTTTCCTATTTTGATAGGTCAGTGACAATGCGTGTTCTTTTTCTGTGTGTCTAATCTGAAGTATTGAAAGGAAAAATGCCTATATATGCTAACATTAATATTGTTTCATATGACTGTGGTAATACTATTGTCTGTATTTAACTTTTTGATACTTCACAAATCTTTGACCTGTGGTTAGTATACTGCTCTTATATATTGCTGTAAAGTTTTGCTTTATAAATGAACTCCATTTAAAAAACTGAAATAATCTAACATTCCTTCTGTAATTCTTAATCTCATGCAAGGAAGCTTCAGTCATGTTGATCAGTAAAATGTCAATAACCATTCATAAAACTTTGATTCAGTTTTGCATAGCAGTACATGTATCCTGATGGTCTCAAGGTATTAAGAACTGTTAGTGTATGCAGTATCCAGAAATTTAAGAGTTTTCCAGAATGTTTAAGACACATTCTCTTCTGCCTGAGTAAGTATCATATTTTACTTCATTTTTAATCAATGTAATGCCAAGTGAAGCCTCAAACATGAACCCTAACTTAAACTGGCAGTGTTCTGCTTCTTTGCAGCCTGTACCACGGGCTGGGTCATGCCATGCTGGTACAACTTCTCATCTTTTTAGACTGGTTCTTTTTTAATTCAGTGTGACAATACATGTAGTGAGTTATTGATGGCAGCTAAAATGAGACCATTATGACTGTAATCAATAACACACCTGCATAGAATAACAACTACTACCGGGGACATATTTTGTATTGATTCAGAAATTTATGCTGTCTCCACTACACCCAGTCTGCTACTTCCATAATTTATGTAATAAAATCTCTGCTTTAGAGAAGCTGTTACTAAGTTAAATACCAAGAAATGATGACATATCAAGATGTAAATTACATATTGAAGATTTTACTACAAGCAGAAATAGCACTCGCTAAATTCCTGTGGGTTCTGATTCAGGACCAAGGCACTTCCTTACTTCAGGCTGAAAGATAATGGAAGTCAAAATCGGTGTTCCCTCTCCTAAGGCAATATTTTAGAGCTGGAGAGTAAGGCACTGTTTTTAATGTGGTGCAACGATGGAAGGTTACTGAATTGTATAATCCATAGGTTTAAACCTGTGTAGGTTACCACATTTTTTTTCCCTATGTTTCATTGTGGTATGTTCCTGCAGGTGATAAACAATCTTCAGCTTTTACAAAGTACTTACTATGCTGCTTGTGGGGATTTCTGAATCCCAGCTCATGCTCATCTATCTTTTCAAGGAAATAACCACCTCATTTCATTTATGATGCCACAAACCACTTTCCACTGTTTAGAAGCAGAGAAAGCAGTATGATAACTCTGATTTTTATAAACTTTAGTATTTAAGGTATTGAAGAACTAATGTTAACCAGAACTGAAGCTTGTTATATTCACTTAACTCTCCAGGAAGAGCTAATGTAACTTACCTAGTTATATACAGCCCAGTAACAAAATTCTTGTATTGTTAGCAGTGGTTTTTAAATTGAAAATTAGCATAAACTGTAAATGTTTTTGATCGTTTAAATGTTATTTTCTTCACAGTGCTAGGCAAGCGTTTGCATTTAACTGATCATGAGATAATACAATGTTCTGCTTTCAAAGGGTTGTTTCCTTCCTGTCTGTTTGAACACACTCTTTTCCCAATGCAAAATTCTGATTTTTCTCAGCAGATTTCATTGTACTTTTTTCAAGCCTTACTGAGGGGACAGAAAATTCACTAAGGAATTTCTTGAGCTGTTGAAACTTCTTTTAAGAAGTAGCAGCGATCTAATGAGGTTTGCAGCCTGGCTTGCTCAGATTTCTGTTGAAGGAATATATATCACTGGTGATTGAATCCCAAGTAAAAGGAAAATTAGAGAATGTCGGTGATATTTATAAGTAAGTTGGTACCTTGGCTGAGACTTTTAGTGATCCATTAGGAATTCAGGCCCAAATTCTTAAAGGAATTTAGGCACACAGTGCCTGTTAAATTTCATGATACTTCTTTACAGTATTGTCATTGAAACCAAGGGTTTAGGTTTAGGAATCCCATCAAAAGCTTGGATCACAGGTGTATAAGCTTTCTTGACTTGTTTCTTTTAGGTTTGTGTGGTTGTTACAGCTTTATTTTCAATAGCGATGGATTAATTTGGTAAAATGTATTGACAGGTATGTTTAAAGGATTAAATTATTGCAGTTATTTAAAAAATGCACTTACAGATCCATTTGAGATTAAATGTCAATCTCCACAGACTACCAAACTAAAAGAAGCTCTCAGCATAAAATTTGATTTTTCACGTCAGCATGTGTGAATATTTGTATACATTTGGATTTGAAACTTGAGGTCATACAGTAAACACAAGAATTCTATGGCCTTTCTCACCATGCTTGTTTAAGACTGCACACAATTCTGAAGGTATTTAGTACATTCCCAAACCTGAGAAAAGAGTTGGGAGGTGCTTAAAACTGTGAAGAGTTTCGGTGTATAAAGTTTCCATTTATACTTTTGTAAACTGTGTAATTAAGTCCAATCTCCAGTTGAGATTGTGTAATTCAGAGAATATTGAACATCTACACTTGCTTCAGGCTGTCTAGTGGACTATATTGCCCACAATTAAACAGATGAATGCACAAATAAGGATAGGCATCCTTCCAAACAGTTCTGGCTATATTTAGCAAATTCTTCTCATTTCCCTCTCCGTAGGAGGGTGGTGTTAGTAACCTTAACATTGACCAATAGAACTGTTAGTGTCTTAAACTCTGCCCTACAAGATGTTTTACTTTTCCATATTGTTTTGACCTTATATTCACTCCCTTTCTTTTGGATTAACTCTTTATATGTCCTAAGTGAGAAATTTGCTTCACATTGTCCATGTGAATGTAGAAATAAGTAGAAGGTCATTCTCTGTGCCACAAAGGAATAGGAAGAACTTCAAAGTTTCACAAGTTAAATGTTCTGAAATTTCTTAAAGATATAGCCATGGCAGGGGAGCAATGCAAAGAAATCTGCTTTTTATGGAAACCAAAGGTATGGATTCTGTAATTTTTTAGCTTACGTATCAATATTTCAAGACCTACAATGACTCTTGTTAAAATGCAGTAACCTTTCTATGTAGTATTACCTTTAGAAAACACAGAACTGAACTGAGACAAGTTGTATAATTGGCAATAGACATTTTAAGCATAAATAAGACTTATGTATTGGCTTATTATGGGTTTTATATTTTTGTGTTACAGGCTTCCTACCTGTGCAATAATGAGTAAATACTGCAGTGTTTTGAAGGTGCAGTGTTAAGCCAAAGAAATTGGCTACTGATCCTGGTGGTGAAAGAACCTAACAGGTGCCAAATGCAGATGTGTCTGTCACAGTGATGCAGCTGGGAAGAGGAGGGTGTAGGCCAGGGATTTGGTGACTATGGGATTGTCCTGTGTGGTTTCACAAATTATGCAGAAAGCAAGGCCTGTGAGAGAAGCCTTTCAGCCCTTGATTACTAGCCCTTTTTTACTTAAAACAAGGTCATCTAGGGTGTAGTTTGTCATGATACCACAAAAAGAGGGAAAGACTAATAAGAATTACAGGATAAACACAACTGTTTCATGTGAAAAGAGGTTGAAGTCTAGGGAAAAGCAGCTGGTCTCACACAGGAGAGAGTGATATTTTTAATTTTTTAAATTTTTTTTTTTCAAAGTACTAAATGAATGTATTTTAGAACTGTAAAAGCTTCAAAAACAGTAATACAGGTATTTCTGTTGTTTCACAAATAGACAAACCATGGTAGACAAACCATGGAGCTGTAATCTGTAGGAAAAGTACTGATCTTCTGAGAGTTTCTGATTTTGGTTGAATATGTAAGGATAAGGCATGTAGAGATTTTTGGAAGCTTTAATGTCTACACTGTAGCTCAATTAAGAAAACTAGAACTTCACGTAGTGTTTGATTTAAATGAGCTGTCTTTTGTCTGCAATCTGTTAAGTATATCTGCATGTGCCCATGAGACTGCTATACAGAGGATAGAATTATTTTGTTTACCATTTTGAGATTGATGTGAATGGAATCAATACCAGTTACTTTGCTTTTCATTACTGAAGGCATCTGAAATGTTGACCAACCTTATCTTCCTTGTGTCAAAGGGATCACAAAGCCCTTATATACACACCATTTGACCTTCTAGGACATTCTTCAAAGAACTGGCAGGCTTAGCATGTCACTTTTTTCCTCACTTGAAGAAATGAAATCTAATTAGGAGGATCCTACTAATACAATGTAGATACAGATTACAGGTGCACAGTGTGTATGGAGAGCCCAGAATGAAAATAGCTGTAATGAAGAAGCCGGGGGAGGGGGAAGACCCTGAAATAGGCTGACTTAATTATCAATCATGTACTCTAAAATAAGTGACTTTAGTAGCTGCACCAATATAAAATATTTATAGCAAGTTGGAAAATTCTATTGGACAAAAGAAAACTCTCAAGGTATTTTCTTCTAGAGAATATAAAATAAGGAAGGCATTATGGACAAATGCAACAGTTGCACAATTTTAGTATTAGTATTAATACCTGATATTTATTTCCCTCTTCTTCACACAGGTGTAGTTTGACTGGATAGACCTGAATTACTTACGTGTTTTAAGTGGGGAAGCATGAACAGAATTGACTTCTCCTTGGGAAACCTTTGACATTTCACTGGCTGTTAACGTTGTCCTTCTTACAGCAAATGTCACTTGAGACTTTTGTAATAGAGAACAAAAAAATATGCTTGTGCATGCTTGTCATTTCACATGAAATCAAGTGACTGATTTCTGATGGAAATCTCAAGAGCATTGAGTTCAGATAGGTTTCTCCTGGTCCACCTCAGAATAACTGGTATTTGCATGTATTTTTTGAGGCAAGGAGTGTTAGTAGTAGATTTTCTGAGGAACTAATTATTTAAAATATCTTCGATACTATGAAATTGAGAGAAACTTACTATGTACAATAATAAGACAAAACCCAACTGGTTTAAAGTAGGTATAATATCTAGGAGTAAAAAAAAATGTGTGCTTGTTTTGTTTGTCCTTGTGTGACTGGGGAATTTAGAGCAGTCATTGGAAGATGAAGGAATCCAGCTCTCTGCATTATTGGACCCAGAGGCCATACTGTGTGATTACTAATGCATGCAGGCATGGTCAATAAATTTCATGGTTATACATCGCACTGTCATTTTTGGTGCTCACTGATTTAAGCAGCTTGCACTGATCAAGAATACTACAACAGGCAGCACAGCCTCATATGCTGATAGGTACAAAGTGGAGGAGTCTTATTTCAATCAAAAACTGAGAAAAAATATGCTGTTAAGCGTGAACTGAATGCTGGAGCAAGTTGGCCAGAGATTGTTGTGATCATGTTCCTGGAGATTGTCAAAACCTGACTGGAAAAGATCCTGAGTAACTTGTTCGAATTGACTCTTGCTTTGAGCAGGACAGATGTGCCAGGTGATCTCCAATGGTGTTTCCAGTCTCAGTTGTTCTGTGACTACTGTGCAAAAACCAGAAAGTAGTACCAGGGTTTCAAGACAATCTCCCTTGATGTTTCTCACCAGTGGGGATAAGCCATCAGTGAATCTCCCCTTGCTCGTGCTGGGTGTGAAGGGGGAGCTGGGTGGACAGAGCTGAGTTGGGCTGGGATGTGGCTGCACGTCTGAGGGCACCGATAACAGCTGCATTTGTGAGGCTCCTGTTTGTGTTTTTTAACCAACTTGGTTGTATCCATTTAAATTAACATTTAAGGTCAAACTTCTGCCTGTAGTGCAATAAAGAATTTCAAGAGGTTTATTCAAATTTAAATGCTTCCACTGTCACTTTATACAGCTGGCTTCAAAGCATATTGACTTATATTGAACATAATCTTCTAATGAGTTTTGTCTTTGCCAGTAGATACATGTTTCTTCCACTATCTTGTTTGTTTCTATTTTGTACTTTGTGAGTAATATTTGCAATTACTTTTCTACAGTACCATGTTGGTAACAGCAGCAGGATACCATAGTTAGCTCAGCTGGATTATTCTGGCCTCTGGAGTTCTTTTTACAGCATTCAGAGTAAGAAATAACTGCCTGCTTATCTTTGTGGCATTTGGATTCTCTTCTTCCTCTCATCCCCTTTTTTGTTCAGTTTTTCTTTATTGGTTAGACTTAAGACAGCTGGTAGGAATAGTAAATCCAAGTTGATTGTAACAGATATTGTCTGACATTGGCATGTCTGTAACTAGGAAGATGAAAACAATGTGCGGTAAATATTTTGGACAAGCTGAAAGAAGTTACTAAAATAATTCGGAATTGTCTTGCCTGTTAGACTGGATAAACAAAGCGAAAATTATTTCCTTTTATTTGTGCGCATTTTTGAAGAGCCTCAGGATTTCTGTGATGGTGTATTGAGCTGTATTTCTGCTCAGTGCTTTTTGTTGACATATTTAATGTTACCCATAACTTCCATCAGTGGAGAATGTGTCCTGTGGCACAGTTGTGGGACTGGGAGAGCTGTGCTTGATTTGCACCTCAACAACTGGTCTGCATTAAAGCACCTTGAAGACATATTTGTACTACTAAAATAAAGGTGCTTAGCCTTTGTTTAAAATCCTGTCTCCGTGGAAGCAGGTTACCTAATGAGCATGTTTTACTCATCTCACGGGGACAAAGCCTGAGCTGTTAAATTTGTGGCAGCAAAATGAAACAAATTTTGAACCAAGTCATCATTTTCAGCATCAATAGAAGGTCATGCCCTTGTCAGCTGGTGTTGGCTCAGCATAAGGTTGCAGTCAGAGTTGGCAGCATTATGCTCAGTGCTGCTCTTTAAGAGACCTTCACCCTTCACTCTGTTTGGAGCTGCTGCTATGGTGGGTCTACTGAATATTTATAGGAGACTTACCACAACAGTCCGTACTGCAGTCACTTGGAGTGTGGACTCGTTAGTTCTCTTCTGACAGAAAGAAGCTTCTTGCAGCTCATGACAGACTCTACTTCCATCATTTCTTGTCTGCTTACTGTTGTGTGCTAAGCCATAATACTGATTGGAGTTCAAAATACAACTCCACTTGTACTACTTCTGTAGTTTCAACGTTGGCTTGGTTCCTGAGAAATTCAGACCTTCCAGGACCTGGAATTTGGCAGACTAAACTTTTTAAACAAGGTTACAGGCTGGAAAGCTTGTTCTCTTGCTCTGCTGCTTGACTTAACTAATGTTTTACTCAGCTGTAGTGTACAAAGATATCCAAAACCAAATTACATCCACATGCCTTGCAATTTTAAGAATATGACATTGCAAAAAGTTAGAGATCTGTTTTAATAGTAGATTTGATTGTTCTCATCAAGCATTGCACTAGTCTGATCTTTTGTACACTTGAATTTCTCTTCCCATGAGCATATTCAGATGCTGCAAAGACTTGAATTTTTAATCAAGTGTGAATTACCAGAATGTCAAAAATACTTTTTGAATAATGTTGCTCATAAAAGAGAAGAAGTTATACATAAATGTAAGTTATAGATAATTACAATTTCTTCCTGAACTCTTCCTAGGTCTTACAGGCATGTATAGGTAGCAGGGTCTCCAGATTCGTAGCTCAAGTGATATCTTGACTTATATTGAGAACTTAAATTAAATCACCTTGCTGTTAACTTCTGTTTTTCTTATATCATCATTCAGAAATTCACTGATTACTTACTTTTTAAAAACAGACCATAATTTTCCACTTTTTTTTTAAGAGCAGAAGCTTTTAAAATGGCTCATACAGAATTGCCATATTCAATTAAAAATAATTTTAGAAGCTCAGTTTAGGATTTGTTGCAATGTTTTAAAACTTTATCAAGCTACTAGTGGCATTTTTTTGCCACTAGGCTTTTAGGTAGTACTATCCTGCTCATGTCTGTTTAATATTATTTCTGATTATTAGAACTGTTTGCATTTCTTTTGGATTAGAGGAAATTGTGTGTTCATTTTATTCTTTGGAAAACTATTTTTAGAAGGGCAAGCTTTGGCAAGATTTTGCTTCTGACCTCTGGATTGAATTGCTCATCAGGCAAAGTCTGAATTGCTAATAAAAGTGAAACTTTTGAGGAAAATTCTTGCCTGAGGTTGGGTTTGTACTGATTCAACACATTTTTTATGATCATACCATCTCCCTTAGTGCTGCTTCTGGAACAACGTGACCCTTTTAATGAATTTTATTTTGTGACAAATTGGATTTCCGTGTACGTGCTCTGCTTGTGTGTGTGTTTCATGTTTGTGATGTGGTTTTTCCTTTGTTCTGCAGCACTTAAAAGCATTTACTTAACCGAGTTGAAGATAAATAAAGCATCCTGTTTACTAATTAACTAAATTTTCATCGTGTCATCCTAAAGTCACTGGAATTACTGTATTAAGAGACAGTGTTGTCTTACAGCTTGTGAATTATGAAATGAAACATAAAATTTGCCATGGAAGGTGACGATGTGGGGAGAATATATAGATTTTGGGAGGCAGCCGAATGCTGACTTGTTTACAAGTATTGGGGGACAAAACCCAGAGTCTTCCTTCATAAAAGCAGTCTGCAGGTAGCTTTTTTCATATTTTTTGGATCACGTGAAATCTTTCTCTGATACAAGAAGCTGTTTTTCCCGTGGAGTGCACACACATCTGTTGTGGATCTGAGTGTTAGTCATTTTTTCCCCAGTATTGGTGGGCTCAGGTGAGGCCTTGTGGGGGAGCACTCTTCATCCAGAACAGTGAAAAGCCCCCAACAAAACAACTCCTGATACAGAGTTGTCTCATTACTCCCGTCAACAAGCCATTAGTCACACTAGTTACAGAGTTTATTCAGAGTTTGATCTGCCTCTTATGTTTTCCAGGGATATCCATAACTGAGTTGTGCTTTATGAACAAGGAAAGGGGCCTAACAACTCGCTTGAAAGGGTGGTAAGAGTTGCCAAAATTTCTTAAATATATTTGTATTTCTTTCATTATGACATGTTCATGTGTATGCAATCTAGAAAGCAAAATTATCTGGGACAGTAAATAGGTTAATAATGTAACGGTCTCACAGTTGACATTCTTTAGCCAACAATAAAGTGATGAAAGGCTAAATTCATTTTATAGTTGTAGCCTGTAGTGACGCTTCTCTCAAACAGAAGGACTTTTGAACTGAGTGTAGCTAAAATATGCAAGAGTTTGCATTAGCCTTCTTGGAATATCAAATAACAAAATAAAAACAAATGTCTGGATAATTGACTGCATATAATGTAGCTAATAATAAAGCTTCCAAAACTTGATAAATGGGAGTTTTCAAGATGTTTTGTTCTGCTGCTGTCTGGCTTTTAGACGAGGTGACCTGACTTCCCACCTCCTGACAGCCTGTTCTCAGCCCCTGAGCTGTGAGGTCAGCTGTACAGACACGTTTCGTTTAGGGTTGTTCTCAGAGCTCTGTGTGCAGAAATCTGTGGCACATTTTTGTACCACAGTTACAAATTCAGTGGTTACCTATGTGTGTGGTTGGATATGTGCCTTTCTGGAGCAGAACCTCCCTGCTTTAAGTGAAGGGCTCTTGTCTGAACAGTACAGTCAACGTCCTCAAAGACCAAGCAATTCATTAATTTGTATCGCTTTCACTGATTTGGAAAGTCATACCCGAGAACTAACCAGGCAGAAGTTTTCTTGCACAAGAAAAGGTAATTTACATAGGGATAAAGGAACATATAGTTTAAAAAAGCTGGTCTCTTAAATGACTAAAACCAGAAGACAGCTGTACTTGCTACATGAATAAAATGGATTGAATAATTCAAACTTTTAAAAGCTTTCATTTCTTTTATTAATCTCCTTTTAAATTTGTTTTAGGGAAAGTAGATTTTTTGGTGAAAGATGGGAATACAGTTTACATAGTACAAGTAAAACTGAAAGTTACTGTTTCTGAATGTCCTAAGCAATATAGAAGAGGTGTGAGATTTCTTAGGGGATTTTTCACTGTAGTAGTCAGCCTGAGGTGAAATCTGTAGTATTTAGAGAAAAGGAAAGTGATTGGAGGGGTAAAAGTGAGTAAAGTGACAGGAACTAGAAGATATTATCTCCTACCACACAGCCTCACTATTTGTAAAAATATAGGAAAAAATGTAGCAGGCAATCAAATGAAATGCTACTTGTGGATACATGACAAATATGTATCTGCTGTTATTCTGCAGTGTATTTATGAAGGAAAGGAGTGTACAGCTTTGAAAATCTTCCTGCTTTTTCTACACTGAAGAAACAGTCCTAATTGTGCTATCATTACCAAAGGGCTTTTTTACAGAGTTCATGTCTAAGACTGATTTCTTGTTTCAGAAGCGAGCAATTCTCTCTACTCCTTTTAAAGAGTATGTCAGCCTTAATCAGGAGTGCCATGCATTTTCAGAATGATGGTGCTTTCAATTTATTGCTTGTCAGCCCTAAAGAATGCTGGCCTGTTTCTTTACAAGTGCAACTCCTTGACTGAGACTGCTCACTTATAAAGCAATTTTAGGTTTATTTTGATTGGTTATTGGTTTGTGGCTTTTAATAGTGAAATGGAATTGCATTTTTGTGCAGTAGATATCTTCGTGGAAAATCCAAAAGGTTGGAGCCTTTTGGAACTGCTCTTACTCCCACTGAGGTCAGCAGTAGCATTTCTGTGGCTTTCAGTGGGAGTAACATTATACTGTCTGAATGTGAAGACTTTTCTTTCAAAAACCCTTATAATAGTCTGCTTTAGTTAGGGTTACATGAAAACTAAGTAACTATTGTACTACTTGTTTATGGAAAAAAATGGTATTTCCTAAGTAGGAGAAAGAGGTTGTAACCGTTTCTGTTGTGCCAGCATATTGGGGTTTTTAATACCTGTAGCTCTGAATGCCATTGCACCACAAAAATTGGTTATCTAGAACTGTTTTGATTGTATCCTCCAGTGTGTTTTATTATATTGTCTGTAGGAGTTGGTCTGAACAGACAGAGTGCCTTCTCACAAGGCAAGGAGTGTTGCAGGACGAATGCTTATCAAAGTAATGGTAGACATGGCTGAATTCTGCCCCTGCAGATACTGCTGGTCATGTAAACAGGGAATCTGGATTGGAGAGGAAGCATGCCATCTCCTGAATACATGTAGTTTTCAAAACTGTGTATTAGTTATCAACTTTTGACAAAAGGTTAATTAAGTATTATTAGTGACATTTTCACAGATGTAATTTAAGAAGCTTAGTTTTTACAAAGGTGAACATTTTAAAAAGTGAGATACTGTATTTACTATGCAATAACTGTCACTAGATTTATTTTTTTTTAAGCCCCTCTCTGAAGTGACTGTGGCCTAAAAGCTTCTAGCCCATGGTTGCCCAGAAATGATTTGTGAAACATTAAAACTAACTGGCTTTTCAGAGATTAATACTAAATAGATATTTCCAGAATTGTAGTTGTGTGGTTTAAATGGTCCATTTTGCTTGTAGTGTACAAAATGGAGTTGACTTGATTTGATATGTATTCCAGCCTGCCAGCTTTCAGACCTGAGCCATCCAAAATATGTGTTTTTAAGCTATTAGGAACATTGGTTTTTTACTTGTAATTAATTTTCTTTCCCTAATTCCCTGCTTGTAGATTAATGGCTGCTTATTTTGGGTTTCTACCATATTTTCTGGAATGATCCACAGTGATGAATTCATCTTAATTGATGGATTACTATACATTAATCAAACTCTTACTTAATGTGCTTGATATTTCTTGCGAGTAAGCTATTTTTAAAAAACATTTTCTGTAGTTAAGTTTATTAAATTAAGACTTGGGCATGTAAGATTCTTTGTCAGATACAGGAAACGCAAGATATGACCCAAATACTCAAATTACCTGAAGATAGCATTTTGGTTTATAAGCATTTGCGGCACAAACAAATCTGAGGTAAGTAATTTTAGAAAGGAATTTCCCTTCTGTATAGTGTACATTATATGTAGACGTTAATTAGGGATTTTCCTTCTGTAGCTCTTTGAAATTATTTTTATCTGGTTTATCTGATGCAAAGTCTATTTATCTTGAATGTGAAGTTTTACTATTGTCTCTGCATGACATGGTTTACAAACTAAGTCTGATGACTTTGTATTATGTTCCTGAGAATTTACCTCTATGTGATTATTTTTAGTTAATGATCATACAGGCATTCTAGAATTGCTGACAAGTCCTAATTTTGGCATCATTGTTATCCACACTATTGTAGTGCCGTTGGTGGTGTTGAATAGATTTTAAAAGGAATGTTGAATTCTTACGTACAATATGCATGGATTTAATTTCATATATTTCTTGATGGAAATCTGGAATAATTCAATCCCTGATTTTAAATGGTTGCTTGTTAGAAAGTGTGGGGAATTTGCCCTGGTGCTGCTTTAACCTGGCATGGTTTTATTGATTGGAGCTGGAGAGTTGAGCTCCCTCCGCTAAGCCGGGGGTAAGGTGTGGGTGATCAGCCACGGTTGGAGTTGCTTCCATGCACGCTCAGGCCTTCTCCTAACAAAGAAGGCAGCAACAGGAGCAGGCCTGGTGCTCTGCAGCAGTGCTGTGACAGGCAGCAGGCTGTGGCTGTTTGTTTTCCTCCACTTCACTGTTCACTACATATGCACTAACAGAAGATAGGTTGTATTGCTATAAATAGTATTTCCTGGTTTGATCAGGTATGATTTAATAAATTATAATTCACTTTAAGGAGTATCAGAACTACTGGAATACTGATGACTGAAAAAAGCAGATACTCTCGTAGGGTGTTGACATGGCTCAAATAGCCTGCTTATTAGCAAAGGGTCTTGTAAAAATACTTCTCTCTGTCTGAAGTAGGATTTCATTGAATTGCCTGGGCAAGGTTGGCCTTAAATGTGGACTTTAACATAGCTGGTCTGTATGATACATCATCGTGTGCTTGCTCTGCTTTCTGCTTCATGGCTCAGAGAAAACCTGCTTCATCTGAAATGCCTTTGCATTCAAAATTTGTATGCTTTTCTGGACCCAAAGGACCGATAATCTGTATTTGGGATATGCATGTGGAAACATGCTAATGTACACCTATCAATGGAGCTGTACAACTTCTCACACATTAGTATTGAAAACAAATATGTAACTTCTGATCCTTAAGATCTGAGTGCCAGTGTTACCATTCTGGTTAAACATACAACGCAACTCCTTTGTCATATCTTTGCTGGCATATTCCCAGATGCCATACCAAATTTCCCCATATGGATCCAATGAGGAGATTAAAAGTTTAGCATTTAATCTGTACTTTCATAGCAAGAATCATGGTAGGCCTTCTTAGTATTCATTCAGTGTTCTTGGAGGCATCTCTGGCAATACTGGAGTAATATTGGCATGGTCTATTAAAACTACAGTGAATAAAACTTTAAGACCCAATCTCTTGATTTACATTTCTTACAGCAACATCTATATAGAATTGACAAGGCATAAATATTAGACAAATTTTCTTCTCTTTGGATCCATTAAAGGCCTTTCCAAGCAGATAAAGGAAACTTAGCTGATGAAAAGAATTAATAAATATAAAGCATTAGATTAGAAAAAAGTTAAATACTTGCTACTTAGTAGCCTCCTGTCAGAAACATATCCTCACAGAACAGATACAGATGGAATAGAAATGCAACCAGTTTTAGCTGCTGCACTGTCCCGTGGTGACTGCTTTTAACTTCATTCAGGTGTTTAAAAGTATACTTTATAAAAGAGGACAGGCAATTTTATTTGGCTTTTGCTACTTTCTTGACTTCTTGTAATTCTGGTATTGCTCTTCCGTTGTAAACTTTCATGCCTTGTGTTAAGCATTGATTTTTTTGCTTTTTTCTTTTTTTTCCTTAAAGCTATGTATGGCATATAAGTTAGTGCTGGGCTTCTACAGGGATGTACACAGAACAAGTCTTCCAAACTGACTTATAGCTTTGCTATAGAAATTTGTTGGAAATTGTCAATAAGAATGTAGTGAGATTTTTTTATTTTCCACAACTTAAATAAAGGATCTTTCTGTTAAAAACCTGATGACTTTGTTGAATTTTGAAATAGTTTCTTAAAATGCCTACATAGTAAAGTTGAGAGCATTGTAGAGTCTAATAAAACAGTCCCCTTTGCATTTTAGATTTAAAGCTGAATTTTTCCTCCATCTGGAGGGTTACGCATGAAGAACTGCAAAGATGCGCTGTCCCATGAGAGTTCTGGCAGGGATTGTTTCCCTGGAACAGTGCATTCAGAAACAGAAGGGAAACGTGCCCTGATCTGTCTCAGAAGCATTTCTTGTTCCTGCTCTCCTTCCTGACTGGAATTCCAGTAATTGTTGTAGCTTTAGCATCGCCCACATCAGTAGAAAGGGAGACTTTGTTTATTTGCCACTGCTCCCTTCCATTGCCAAGATGGATCTCGGGCATTTTTGATGAGGGATATGAGGGCATATTTATCTAATTAAAATGATCATTATGATATCCTTTTGTTGACATTATCTTCAACATGTTCGTTCTTCTAATTAAATTGTAGCCTATTGTATAGTAATTCTATTGCTTTCCTGAAATGTTTATTCTCCTTAAGATATCTGTAGAGAATCAGAACTGACAGCTGACAGAAGATTGACTTCATAATGCTGTAATGGATTGCAGTACTTCTTGTTTTGAGCGTTTCTTCTCTTGGCACTAGGGATTTGTGAAAATATTTGCTGGTATTTTTTTCACGTTTTACTATATACATGTATAGGATGGTGTTTTGGCACAGAGATGTAACACTTCATTTGGTGACAAAGATAAAATTTTCAACATTCTTGGAGGAAGTTTGTATTTGTTTGATAGTTGCACGTCACTCTCAGGGTATTTATAAATACAGGGGCCAGCACAAAGGCTAGATGCTTTCCAGCATATGTTAATGCAGTATTATATCTTTCAAGAAGTTTTTTTTATGGAGCTGAGTTAGGAATTATGTTTGAAAACAGCATTGTCACACATGTCATCAAGGTCAGGAGGGAGAGAAAGCAGACAT
This sequence comes from Atrichornis clamosus, assembly GCA_013400975.1. Classification (NCBI taxonomy): domain Eukaryota; kingdom Metazoa; phylum Chordata; class Aves; order Passeriformes; family Menuridae; genus Atrichornis; species Atrichornis clamosus. The sequence continues at coordinate 92,065 of WBMZ01017580.1, read as the reverse complement.
TTTAACGTTCCAACTAAGTTTTGTGAAAGGACTGTAGAATTTTAGTGTTTGCTAACTGCTGAACCAGTCTCTTTATGCTTCTTGAACAGCCCTGCAGTAGAAATGATGCAGTTTCTCCTGCTGATGAAATTTTTAGGTCACACTGCTTGGGACTTGAAGGTTAAACTTGCAGGTTATATAGTTGATGAAGGCCACTGATGATTGATTATGAACCCAAAGTAGCATCAGATGAAAATCTGGAGTGCCCGGTGTGGAAAAATCCCCAAGTGAGGTTGGGAGTGTGGTGTCTGTACTTGGAAATCCTCTCGTCGTTGATGTAGTAGGGAACAGAGGTTGCTTCTTGCTTTCTGTTTATAGACAATGGAGGCTTTTTTGGCATAGCTGTAGTCCTTTGGAAAGGGCCTTTTCCACTGTAGTGCTGACTCTTTATTGTGCTTTGCTACAGTCAGTTCTGGAGAAATGTGAGCGCTCGGTCCCATGTTGTAGCAGCTCAGTGGTGCATACAGCCCTTTCCTTGGACTGCTGCCTTAGTACACCTTTTAGAGCACTGGACCTGATTCATACTATCATAACATGTTTCCATGTTTAGTAATTTAAGCTTGTAATTTACAGTTTTGGGAAGCTGACATGCATATTGATAGCATTCAGTTGTTAATTAAAAAAATATAAAGAATTGTACATCAGTTAGATTTATATTATGCCCCCAGACCTGGAGGTGTACAACCTTATCAAAAGCAGACTTTCGTTGTGTGCCAGTGACATTGTAGGACAATGCTGCTTTGTGTTATTTTTTTTAACTTGAAAAAACTCCACAGATGTATTGGACTTATTCCAGATTTAAACCACTGTAGAAGCATACTACTGCTGTGTAAACGCTTTCTGCCAGCAGGTGGAAATATATATACAACTCATCCTTTGACTTATGTGTGTCCTTCACTGGCTGGTGTTTCTCTTCCAATCACTGAAGGTGAAGGTTTGTGAAAATTCTATTTACAATTTCAACATAATGGATCTTGCTGTGCCAAAACTTGCAAGTTCTTCTCTTTAACAGAAATTGGAGCATCCAGACTTTCTGAAAGATAAGAGTATTGGAATAATGTGCTGTAATACCCACTACAGATAATTAAAAGCTGTAAACCATGGCTGAGATGTCTATTGTATGTTTCTGGTATGATTTTCTGTGGTATGGATTTCCTAATTTCAGCTTGGAATTGCTCTATGCAGTAAATATATTTCTGATATGGTACTAAGCACAAAAGAGCATGGTCTTTGCTGATGAGTTTGTAGTTAACACAAAGCTGCCCTGGCTTTTTCAGGGTGTTCTTTGCTGTTTGGAATTCAGAACGAGACATGCTATTTTGGCACAGTGGGACATTTAGTTCAAAATAACATTGCAGAAGCAGTCGTTACTGTTAGAATTTATGTAAGATCTGAATTAGATCCTAGCATTGTATTTGAGACTGAAGTTTTGTACTATTTCCATTACTCTATAAATATTACATGGTAAAGAGTTGCTATTATTTATGCTGTTTCAATGGAAAGTGAGGCTTTCAGGTCCAACAGTGTTGCTTGACAAGGCACTAGGTGAGATATTGTAGATCCAGTTTTTAAGTACTAGAAGACTAAGGAAGACTATACTTTAAAAAGAAGACATCTTAGAGGTTTTGATACTTGATGTTCAGAAGGCAAACTCTAGAAAGGGTTTGGAAGGCTCTGAAGTCTGTAGTTGGATGATGGTGGAAGCAAAGGCTGGAATAGTACATGTCTGTACTTAGAAAATGGCTAAAAATGCTGTTTATTTGTGTAAAAAGTGGTGACATTTGCAATACTTACACCATTCAGTTTGTCTTAAAGCTACATTGAAGGAAACTAAGTAAGAAAACCCTTGGGATTCTGAAGATACGATTCTGCGTTTCTTTATTGTCTTTAATCCCAGCAGATACCAAGGTGAATTCTCAAATCTGGGAGAGCTTGCAAGTAGAGATACTGTGTTAGGCAACTCAGAGGCTGAGCAAATGTACTGCCTGTACTCAGTGGGGTGCATGATTTTTCAGGGTTAGAAGGAAGGAGTTACAGGCAAACTTAGAGACTGTGGAAAAAAAATCTCCACTCACAATGGAATTTGTCAGGCAGATGTAGATGTGCCATGGAATTTTTCACACTTGCTAACGGCTAATGGACCGTCTCTCAGCTCAGTTTAAATGCAAAAGCTTGTGCCTTCCTTTTTTCTGTGTAGCACCACCCAAGGAGAGGGCATTGCTGCATCATCCAGTGCTTTTGGGGTGTTACATTGAGATCTGATCACACCCTGATTGACTTGTGAGAACAGGCAGCACGCAGCATAACACTATTCTCTTGTTTTTATTTCCTACTCTTCTTTCATGCTTGATAAATACTACAGCTATTTTTGTGAAAACACTGAACTATTCTGTCAAACACAGGACTATTTCTCTGTACACTTCTCATCAAGACATCCAAAGGGCTTCCTTCCTAGTATACCACAATTAAATAGGAAAAGGTTATCTAGACTTTCTGAGAACTCATTTTAAAAAGAAAGGAATAAGAATATTTTCTCAATTTTTTTTGGAATAATAATGTGCAGAGATTACATTTTTCATCTTCATCCAGAATCCAATCAGTTCTTTTTATTTCTGTATATAATGTAATTCTTTGGCATTTGAAGAAGACAGCACTGGAAAACAGTGCATATGGGTTGGGGTTTTTTCCTTCTATAAGCAAGTTACTTTGATGTAATGAATAGAAGCCCATCTTCTCTCAGAAAGGGTTGATCAAATGTGAATTAAATAACCAGACTGTATTAAAGTCTGTGACTAAAACTGTAAATGCTAAAATGATTCGTCCAAAGCTGTAGGTATAAAATACAGTAGATAAAAATTTATCTTGGTCCACTAAAGTGAAGTTAATTGGGAGAAGGGCAGTGCAGGAGCGAGTGGCATTTTGTTTTGTCATGTTGTGACCACAGGGTGTTTCAGAACAGTTTGAGTTTGTTAAAAGGCAAATTTTGCTGGAAGGGATAAATGCAGGATTGTGTTTTGTCAATTTCTAATAGGAGTGGAATTTCATTAGCACTACTATTCATTTGTGTTGTGGGAGGAAGAGTAAAATAGATTCTCATTGACTTAAAATGTCACTGTCAATTCTAGCTCCTGGAATTCTCTGCAGTTTGTTGGCTTAATATATGAAAGAAAATAGGACTATGGGTCAGCCCTGTTCTCTCTAATTAGGATCCTTGAGGTTTTGTGTGGGCTTATACATTTGTGGGTTTTTTGTTGTTGTAGTTGTGTAACATTGTTCTTTTGTCTTTTCTTCTAACACCCACGTGCTCTTGGCTTTCTGATAGTGCTTCATATTTATTTCTGTAATGCAAACTGTCCTCTTGATTGCAGAAGCATAATTTGCTGTGCCTATTATACTTCATACCTTTCTGTCCCTGATCTCTTGGAAAGTCCTTGACGTTTCTTTGCTTGGTCTATCCAACATAATGTTTACATGATTTTCTTGTCCGATTGTTGACAGTCCTTTCTTCAGCGTTTTCCTCAAACTTGTGTTTACCTTCTCCTTCAAAGGGCTGTATGACAAATCTCTGTATCCCTGTTTCTCTCTTCACATTAATTCTTCTTCTGTCTTTCTAAACTGTGTTCTTGTCACAAATTTCAGTATACTCCTCATAGGGCAGCCTTTGAAATCAAGGTATGCATACTGGCAGAAAAATGTATGTGATTAGTTTTTGCTTTGGCTTAAACAGAAGAATTACCATCTCTGCCCGTTTCAAACACATAGAGTTACAAGCTGGCTACTAAATCTTCTTGGAATAAGTGTTTTATCTTTTTTTTGTTTTGTTTTGGTAGAACTATTTAGTAAAGATTACTGGAAAATTCTGTCCTCCCTGCTCAAAGTGACAGATGATACTGATATGGAATTCCCTGCTGGTTGTTACGAACAGCCTTCAAATTACGCCTGTCGTGAAATTCTGTATTAGTGTGCAGTGACTGGAAAACAAAGCAAGTGAACTCAGAAATACCTGTTGTTAATCTCGAATTCAGAAGTACCACATTAGCTGAAAATCACTTAGGCCCCTTGTGACTTTTTGGCCCTGTAACTTGTGAAGATAAATGTTGTTCTCCTGCATTTTCTGTATCTTAAAAATGAAAACTGTGTGAGGAAGGGCTTTCATTTATAGATGATCAAAATCATGAAAATTTGTAAAAACTGCATTATTTTTTCCCAAGTGTTTTTAAACTTGCAGAATACCTGCTTAAATTCCTTCTTCCAATAACCCTAAAGGCAGTTATATTGCCTGGAAAGGTTTCATTGCTTGTTCTCTGTTATTTTTAAAGTTAGTATTAATCACTGATGTTCACAACAAGTATTGAAGACCTCAGCTTTACTGGTGTTTGAGGAAAAATGAGGTGTTCCTGCAAACACTTGGGCTCTTCCTCCTTAATTCAGAGAGAAAAGTTTCATGTCTTTATAGGAGCCGTTGTTGATGGCAGTGTATTAGGCAGGGAGGGTTATTTCTCTAATTCCAAAATAGCGTATGTTAGACATAAACAATTACACGTACAAGTATTGTTCATCCACTACAACTGTTCTATAGTACGTAAAATCTAGCAATCCCTATTTTAAATATGGCTTTAGTTGAACTACGGCTTCTCAAAATATTTCCACTTATCTCTGAAGTCATAATTATGGTATTCATCATATTTGAATATAATTGCTGCACTTTGCATTCTGTTCAAGTCATAGGACTTCAGTAAAGAATTAATTTCAGCTACTGCTTTCTTGCCTACTGGAATCTGCATTTTGGACTCCATCTCCTTTGGTTTTTATCAGTTACAGTGTAATGTTTCTAATGAGGCTGTCTCATGTGTAAAGTGTTACTCTAAAATGGAAGAGACGTTTACAAAATAATGAGTAAATACCATGTAGGTGGTTTTGAGGTTACCAGGTGCACAGAGATTTCTGGATACAGGAACTGCAACAGCTCCATGTTAATCCTGTTGTAGACAAATTCTCCTAAATTACTTCATCTCTTGAGAAAAATGCTATATATAACAAGACTTAATTGATACTTGTCAAGTGTTTGAGATGCTCTGCTTTATAAAAGGTGTTGCTGGGTAGTTACAGATGTTCTACTGGATGCAGTATCAGTGAGTAGAATAGGCCAGTAATAAATACATGTCTCTCACATATCCTAAAAGAATTAAAACACTCAAAAAAGAAACTGGAATGTTTATAGACTTGTGCTCCTGGTAGATGAAGACTTTATGAAGCATTTTCAAAGCCTGATGAGTGCAGTAAACTACAGATGCATCACCATGTTCACTGTGTGCTGCCAATCACACAGAAAGTGGGACGAAGCTTTGAAGTAATAAAGGACTATATAATAATATTATTCTGTGCTTTTTTGGAATGTGTGACCTCTTGATGGAAAGAATTGCACATCTGCACTCTAAAGTAGATAATCTCAGTTTGGAATTCATTAGAAAAGAGTTGCTAAGCCCAGACATTTTATGTCACAACCATGGTGATTTGTGTATTTAAATGTAACAAATTTCCTCCTAAAAATAATTAGTGTTTGTGTGCTGTCCCTTTTTATTTGATTTGAAAAGGCTTTCAGGATGTTGTTCCTCTGATGGGTAGAATCGTCCTGATTTCCACCAAAATGAATATCACAAATAGCTCCTCATTTTAGAGCAATAGACTTTGAAATCACAACATTAGTGACAACTTTAATGGAACATGGTGATGCTTGACCTTGTTGTCCCTGCCACCTTTGTCTTTTCCTTATCTCTGCTGAAAAGAGGAATTGAATTTTGGGAGAACTTGCTCACAACAGCTCTCTCTCTTGCTGCTTCCCCAGTGCTGGGAACACTCCTCTGCTGCAGCTGAGCCATGCCTGGTGCTCTCTGCTTCGCTGTGCAGTGACATTCTTGCTGCACACACTGCAGAGAGGAATGTGCAAGTCAAAGGCAATGCAACAGAGAATGGGGCCTGGGACGTTTGCGGAGCCATCCCCAGCTCTCCCCACTAGCCCAGGGTGGAGACAGGCTCAGCACATGCTGAGCACAAACCACTCTGAGGCTCTCTTCACATTTTTCTCTTCTTTATCAGTCTTTTTTACTGGGATGCTGTGAAGTTTCTTAGTCCTTGGGAGCTATTTCCATGTGCAGCCTTGCTGCTGAACAATTGTAGCAATACCACAGTTCAATTTAGCAGTATTTCTTCAAGAGCTTTGGTCCTTGACTGATTTGTAGAGGACAAATGAAAAGAGCAATTGCAAATGGGTTTCTGTGCTATTAGAGCTCTAAACAGCCTTTCCTCTTGGCTGTGTGTCAGGTCATACCTCAAAGGGGGATGGGTGGGCTGTGAACCTTAAAAAGATTTAAGTGCTTAAGTGTAGGGTCAGCTTTTCATATCAATGGGTGTCTTTAACAAACTAGTCTCAGAGTGGTCAGCAATAATAATTTTCTTTAATGTTTTCAGGTAGCATTGAAAGTGGTAATTGAGTAGCAAGTGTTTTGAGTTCTTGCATTTCTTAATCATATGTCCCTATGATTTACTTATAATTTCACTATAGAACCTTGGGTTTGGATTAATTTTTTAAAGCATAGTTACAAGTTGTTGTGCGGTGGGGAAAAATGTGTATCTGGTCTATCAATAGCTGCACAAAGAACTGGTAAGTCAGGGAGTGAACTAAGCCAGGAGTGGAAGAGATTGTTAGAAAGATCTTTTAAAGATGAAACATTAGGATACAACTTCCTTCCCTTGTTTTCACCATTATTCAGCTATTTTAGGGTATTCCATCAATGCATAACATTAGTAAAGGGAAAGGGAACTACTAGCTTGTGGCCACTACCCTGTAGTTCCTTGAGGCTGTGTAACCTCTCTTCCAGTACAAATTGGTAGACTTCACCTGTTTTTGGAGCCATCAGTTCCAGCATACTGCAGCACTGGCTGTTCCCCTCAGTGACAGCCCCCTTTTTTTTTCTCCTTTATTCCTCTCAGGTGTGCATAAAGTGGAAGGCTTAAATTGATTTTGGCAAGAAGCCATAATAGTTGATGCAAGAAGGCTGTCACCTTCTGGTACACAGAAGTGGTTTCTAGATGTGAAATCCATACCCTGATCCTTTCCTTTACCTGCTGTTTCAGTGGTGCTGCTTGGGTTCAGTCTGTCACTGAAACATTCCTGCTTTGTTGTTTACAGATGGTTTTCTGTGGCTGATTTATGACTCGGTGGTGAGATAACTGTCTGGTCTCTTCATTTTTTATTATTTCACATATGAAAAGGCTGTATTGGCCACTATTAAAGAAGTAGGCTTATCAAAGAGAAAAGACAATTACAAATCAACATTAACATTCTTTGAGGATGGCTAATTGGGAGAAATTGGGAGGAACAACAGAATGGAAAAGTTTAAGTGCCAGTATCTCTGGCCTTCTGTTTAAGCATCAAGCCTGCCTTGTATAATAAAAGCTATTTATAAATTGCTGGTCTGTTAAACGTGTACAGAATTTTACGATGCATAAATTAGGATGCAGAGCCAGTGAAGGGACTTAGCAGAGTGATGAATGGATGACAGGGTGCAAGACTGAAACTGTGTTTTATTCATGGATTGTGAGGTCAAGAAGAACTGCTGGGAAGGGCTGGCAGTTGCAGGAGAAAGATACAGAACCCAAGAGATAAAGAATCCAGTAATCTGAGAATTATCAAGTCACACTATCAGACTTCTTTTTGACAGTTACAACTCCAGATAGTAGCTTTTTATTTTTACCTTGCTACTTTTTCATGAGTTATTTTTATTCTTTCTCCCAGTTCCAACTGCACTGCTGTCATCAGCTGATTCCAGAGTTACAGTCCTAATTCTCCTAAATCTCAGTAATTTATTCTCTTACGTTTTTAGCAACAGGTAAGAAGAGGGGTTTTTTTCCCCACACACTTTTGTTTTGACACAGCCACCCACCCTCACTCAATTATACACCCCTTACAGTGTAGAAAGTATGTGATCATACAATCCAAAATCATCGTCTTGATCTGGGGCCCAGCTAGAAGTTCATTAGTCCGTTCAGTTCGGGCTGAAAAGATTGTTAGAGGCTTTAAAATGGCATTTAATTTTATTGGTCATGCAGGTATTCCTGAGCAGAATGCAGTCAATGCAACTTAATTCCAAACACATGAGTGAAGTTCTTTGATTTGCAATTATTAATTGTAGTTTTGTCACAGGATATGTTAAGCCTGCAGGTGCCTTTTATATCCACAAATACCACAGAGTAAAAAACAAATCAAGACATGGGTAAAACAGAGCTGGTTTGGACCGATTAACGAAGTCTGATTTCTTTTCATAAATTTATTGTAGGGTCTTCCGGTATTTAATTTAAAATTGGCAGATTGTTTAAGGAATATGTGGTTGCATTTCAAAATGCATGTTCTTATGCGTTCTCTGCATCTTGCATCTGTACGGATTTCTGCCAAAAAACATTGGAAAGGAAATTAACGAGGCATTCAAGGTAATCATCACAAAGAGAAGAATTCCCTTACCTGGTAGCAAATGAGAAAATACGCCCTGATTAGTTTTACAGTAGCAATGGCCTTTAGTTTTCTTCTAGTAGCTTGTTGGATGTTTTCTTAAACAGGTTATGTAAAGGACTTTGATGTTTAGGGAAGCTGCAGCACTTCTTTTTCATGCTAAAATGACAAGAGATTCACTTTTAGAAGCCCCTGTGTCTTGACATGCCCTTGATGTTGTAGCATTGTAATGCTGTAATTTGACTTAAAAAAAAAAAAAAGACAAGCAGTATTAAAGGAAAAAAAAGAAAATATTTAGTTGTGATTCTTTATAAATACATGTGTCTGCAGTATTGGTTTTGGTCTAATTTGTGTGTTGCAGACTGACAGTATTTGCTGGCCAGATTTCATCCTGCTTTTGGCCTCCTGGGTTGCTGAAGGCCCCTTTAGAGCATGGAGGGAGTGGGTTGAGAGTGGGTTCATTCTTTCCATAACATCTTTTACAGCAGAAAGAAGTTCCTCCCCAGCAGTGTTGCTCCCCAGGCTTGTAATATCGATCTGATGAGTCCCTTAGACCAGGAATGGATGGGTGGGAGAGTCTGGGATTCACAGCAGTTACTCCAGTGGACTGCATGCGGCTGGCAGAGCACTTGGGCACTCCTGTTCTTTGGAATTGTTCTGGATGCTGACTGGTGTTCTAGGAAAACTGGCTGTGCTCTATAAAACGCTTTTCTCAGCCCTACCTTGGTTCAGCAATATAGCATATATATATATATATATTTATATATAGCTCAGTCTGCTCATTTTACCTACACGTTGATCCAGAATGTTACAGACTTGTTTGGTGCATCTGTCCTCGCTGCTTGAACTAAGGTCCTTCACTGTACAGTGAGTATTTTGATTTTTACTTTTTTTCTATAGCAAATGCAATTTGAGGGGAATGTTAAAGTTTGTTTGCACTGATAATACCGTGTGGTTGGAATAACATGAATGTCTGTTCTGCAAATAATGGCAGGTACAGCCTGCATGCTAAGCAGAATGCAAGGGGAGCGTGGTGATTGTTTCGTGAATGATTTGAGATCTTTGAAGTTAAGGAACTATTATCTCTATTATAAAATTAATACTTTTGAAAGAGAACTTAGGCCAGGTTTTTTTCCCCAGTAGTAATAATATGATACTTGTCTTCTAAACTGTCAATGATGTTTCTTTTAGGAAAGCATATTTTTGCTAGCTATTTATTTTATGGATAAAGATAATATATGTATGAAAAATAATAATAATATTGTTATTATTGTAGTAAATTAATCAGAAATGGCTTTGCCACAACTCTAGATGGAATTTTAAAATTAGCTGTAAGAACCAGCCTTTCAGTTTGCAAATTAAGCAATGTGAAGCAGTAAATAGGAAATCCCATGCAATTTTTCACTTTTTACACTGTTCAGAGTAGGAAACCGTTTTGCCATGGAATAGCAGGGCTGAGTTTAGAATAGTTAATAACAGCACTTTTTGGAAATGCTACAAAGATGGCATTGCGTGTTTCCACATATCACAGTTGGCTCACTAAGTGCCATATTTTCTCTTAAGTGCTTTCCCTGCTGTTATTTCCTCCCTGACAAGTTGATGGTTGAATCAAGTAGTCCCTAAAAGCAAAGTACTCCTGGGAGAAGCTAAGGACACACAGGAAGCAAACTTAGTCTGAATACTGGTGTTAGTTCATACATTAGTTGGATTTACATACTGTAGTACAATCAGATGAAAAGATGCAGTGAAGCAACTTCATTCTTTTAGTGTCTGTTACTTTGTGCTTTCTGTGTCTGGAATTTTTAATGGAAATTAGTGGACATGCAGCATTATGCATATGGCTTGAAACGTGACGTGAGAAGGAGAGTACAAGATGTCTTACGTAGGGCTCTGGGAAGAAAGCAAATTGCATACCTACCTGAAAATACAAGGCTCACTATAACATGGTGTTTAATTTGTTTTCCCAAGAAAGCAATTATGTATTTTAATCTTGAAGTCTGTGAAATATTTGCATTACATGTGTCACTGTTGTATACATTGTTTTGCTTTTCTCTGCGTTTGACGAATTAGATTTGCTTTGGACCAAAGCCAAATAATATGAGCCAATTTCATGCCTTGTAAGTTATTGAAGAGAATGTTTGGTACCTAGGCTTCAGTTTGCTGGCTCCCCTCCCATTTCTCTTAATCCCCTTGGAAATCGTGGTTATAACTACCTTCCAGAGGCTCAACAATTTCTAAAGGCTGGGTAGCTATACCAGTGGAATGGAAGGAATTTTAAATATCATCTCCTTTTCCCCCAACATTAGTCCCTTTATGGCTTGCAGTCTCCTTTTTGCTAATTCTGGATAGCAACTCTGCGAGATGACAAAATACACTTAACACACTTTGATTCTAATGGATCCCTGTCACAAAAATCACTGTCTATGCTTGGGATCAGAGGCTGTTCAAGGCAACAATTTGATTTTTTTTTCTATGTCTCTGCAGTATATTTATTAAAGATCCCATGACCTGTTTTCTTACTGAAGTGTGTTTCTCTTGTTTGATAAAGTTAGTTATGAGGCAGGGCTGCTGGTTTGCTGCTGTAACAGCAGCATGAGGAAGACAAACAAGTAACCTTTCCACGTACGCTGATGGAATAGAATACAGCTTGGACAAGTCTTGGTCAAATGCGAGTTTTTATAATAATTTTGGGCTGGATTTTGTTGCATACAATCCAATGAACTGTGTGAGTTTATTGTGAGATAACCCATATACAGGGGTGTTTTTAAGAGCACTGGAGATGCCTATTAAACTTACCTTAAGGGCTTTTATTTTTGATGGTCTATTAGCTCTCCTTTTATTTCTATTACTTGAGTTGGCTACGTTCTGAAATAGCATATATTTCAAATGGGAGAAGATATGCAAAGATGTTCTGAAACCATGATTTGTGAGCCTCTTTGGAATTCTTTGGGATGTAAGTATAAACACAGAAGGTCTGTTAGAGCATTTTAAAGGCTACAGAAGAAGAGTTTTAATAGAAATTATTCATTACATAACAAAGTGAATATATTGATGTTTTATGAAGCAAAGGTCATGATTTTACTCAATTTACACAGAATACTGCATGGAAATACATCAGATGAGATGGGCATTGTTTATTTAAAAGAACTACAAATTTTGTTCATGTTTGCCACCTAGAAATGTTTGTGTAGCAGCTTTTGCTTTGCCTCCATAGGAGATGACTTCTGTAATTGCTGTTACTGATACGCTGTAGAAAGTTTAATAATAGTAGAGTTTTATTACTGTATAAATCTCTGTAATGGCAACATAAATCTTGTATGACAAACCTGAGACAAAATCATATTAATTGTGTCCTTCTGTTGACTTCAGCTGAGTCATGTACAGGTTCTTTGAAATAATTAAATATGAAGAAATACAAAGAGGCTGCTTGTCAGCTTCATCTATACAGACAAAGTAAAATAACTCAAAATAGGGGGTAACTGTGTTAACACTTTCTTGAGAGAGAAGGTGGTGTATAGATACTGATGAATTTGCCTCTTTCGTGTTCAGCCACATTTCCTATGTAACTAGCTTTAATGTAGAAACAAAAGAATTAGTGTAATATAACCATAGCAATTGAGATTAATATGTTGTAGCAGGAATTCCTGGCAAGATGGCTGGGAAGATGAGGAAAATCAACTATTGTTCTGTAACATAAACTCCTCAAGACAAATCTGTGTCTCTTCCCAGTGTAGGTCACTGTATGGGGAATGCCATCACACTTTCCTCACGTTGCAAATGGCAGCCACTAATATGGAGCTTTGGATCAATTAATTCATTTCTGACTGCAGTTGCTTACCCATGCTGCACTATAATGAGCTTATTTTCCATAGTGATTGTATTTAGGTGGGGGCAGTGTAGAGGGGGGAAAAAAACAACTGGAGGGATTATAAAGAAAGTGAGTAAGGTGATTTAAAATCCTTCATGTGGAAAGAGGGGCTTAGAGATGCCTCTCTTTCCTCACTTTTTGCATGGATACTTTCCTTAATTTTGCTACCATCTCTAATTAACTAGCTCTGTTCCAACAGCCTTCCATATACAGGCAGGGATTTGCATGAAAGTGGAAAAACTTACAAAGGTTAAAATTTAGCTTAGCTTCTGATCAGTCTGCTTATTTTGTTTTTATTATAATGATGTAGATTCTAATTACCACGGTATCTGATGAGGACTAAGATCTGACAGGAGAGCTATTTTTAACTATGCTGCTAAAAGTTACGGTAAATTATTAATAAATTCAGTATCTCATTTGGCAAAATCTGATAATATTTATCTTCAGTGATCATAATCTACATAGTAGGCTGTTGAAGTAGTTTCTTTAGAAATTAAGCAGAAGTAGCAATTTATAAAGGAGAACTGCATTCTTTGTCTGAGCACTGTTAGGGTGTAGGTAATCAACTTGAGCATCATGAATAAAAACCCAAAACAAATGTGGAACAGTTTTTAGTTTTATAGTTGTTAGTGCTCATCAGAAGTAGCTAATTTGTTTCCATATGTACTGAAAAAAAGGATCTGTATTAATTGCAAGTTCTTAATAACTTAATTGTGTTTAATAGACTACTACTACAGAGGTTAGATCTTACGACAAGTAGCATATTTTGAATGAAAGGTGGCAGGGTTGGGATGTGGGACTCATGGCACCTTAAGAGAAGGATGTACAAAATGCTTCTGACACTTGAAGCCAGAGACCATCAGTCAGTGACAGTCTGTGTCTTGTCTCTTGGTAATGCTGCAGCTCCTTGTTCTGAGGTAGAGTTCACCTTTAAGTTTAGGTGTGTGAACTGTCACAAAGTGTAATCTGGTGTCAAGAGACATCAACTGTTTGTGACCGTGGATGAATCACTTTGTCTTACGAGGAATAGAGATATTAGTTAAGTAATAAAGTTATTATCTCAAAGTTTGGAGCCCATCTTTCTTTTTAGTAAGTCTGTTCAGGAGCATGTAGGTATTTTTAGGGAGTCCACGGGGTATTTCCACTCATTCAGTAATCCTTTAATGAAATGTGCTTTCTCTTTCTTCCCTTTAATATGATTAGTCACTTAATAACAAGAATAGACTCAAGAAGTTGTGGGGGAATTTAAAAGTCCTATGAATAAATTTAAAATACATCGTAACTCTGATGTCTTCATCTAGCCTGGTGTTTGTCAGCTGCCCTGGCAGCTGTCACCTGCCTTAGCATCTGGGCAAAGGCAGGAAGTTTTGAATTACTGTTCTCATGTTCCTGTTTTATCCTGGTTTCTCCTTCCTCCTCCATATGACAACTGATTGTTCCTGCTTTGTCATTTCTTGCTGGAGAGTGCAGCATGTCTGAAAACACAGTATCATGGTTTGCAGCTCTTGTTCATATGGATGCAGGCACTTCATCCTTGAGTGAAATGCTGGGCAGGAATGATGCTTAATATGTGGGTTGTTACTACTATACAAGAACGCAGGGAATGTTTTAGCATTAAATATTTCCAAAAACCAGTTGAATAGTTTCAGCTATAAAAATACTGAGATTTGCAAACTAGAGAAAATGAGGCATCCTTTGTCCAAACATATGCTGATCAGGGCACTGCCCAAGGTGTGGGAAACCCAATTCATGACGGAGACTGTGAATCATGCGTCGTCCATCTTGGGCAGATGCTTACTGCATGGATTCCTGGCCCAGGCACTCTGTTTTTTCTCTTGCTTTGCTCCAAGATATTTTTAATGTCCCAGCGTGCTTGAAATCTTCTGTTTGAGTTGGCTCGAGACTAGATTGGCGTGTCAGGAGACTTGAGTTCAGAAAGTTGAGCTGTCTTGTAGCTTACTTTGAAGGTAGGTCTGCTTTGGTCCCACCACTGGAGAAGGCTCACTTTGAACGATGAGTTTTGTGGCTATCCCAGTGGGTAGTACCCCCAGAAAGCTCTCTCCCTCTTCCTTCAGTGCTGGTTGTTTCACAGTAGGAGCACAGGAAGGGAGGTCAGGACAGCTCCTGACCACGAGGGAGCTGCTGCCTTGGCTTGACGGTTGCCCAAGTCACAGGCACAGCAAGGAGGAGCCACCCAGAGCTTTTCTGACAAGGGAAGCTCCTCTTTCTCCTCTCTTATTTTGTGAATCTGGTCTTCATTTCACAGCTTTTGTTACAAGTCTGAAATGGAATATGTCATGTCAAAATGAAATTTTGGGAGGGTTTGAGCTAGAGAAGGAGCTATTTCCAAATTCAGTTCGATCTGCCGAACTGAGAAATCAATTGTTCACACCGCCTGAGTTAGGACATAAAATGAAATAGTGTAATATCTTCACTTAACTTTTCTCTCAGTAGTTCTAAGCAGGATGTTTGAACTTAGACATGGTGGGTGGGGGAGAGTTGTGTTAGTGTTGTTTTTTTTGTTTTGTGGTTTTGGGGAGTGGTGTTTGTTGTCAGTGCAGTGGGATCTTCGTGGACTAGAATGTAAGGAGCACGCACTGTCTGGGATGGCTCAGTGCTATGGGCTACAAGTGGGAAAGACACCTGAATTCTCAGGGCAACTTAGTGAATGTGTGTCTAAGTGTGACGCTGAAACCCCTCAGGCTGAGATCTGATGAGGGCATTGTCCAGGGTGTCATGGCTGCAGGGCCAACACGGCTGAGGAGAACTTAAGTACGAATGTGCTCTCAGTAATGGATAATCTGTTTTGCTGTAAGAAAATGGGTCATTGAATAGCAAGAGACATAAAAATGGTAAACTATATATATTTCAACAAATGTGGCTTTTTTCAGACCTAATATAAGGCTCTTGATGAAAGTCTGTGAAGCTTTTTATTTTTTTTTAGTGCCTTTTATGCTGTCTCTGAAAATATGCCTCATGAATGAGTGGCTAATGTTAAGACAGGGTATTCTGCATGCTTTGTCTTTTATCAAGCAGTCCATACCCTAAAGGAATATTTGACTTAAGGGAGCAGTGTAGCAATTAACTGGAGACAATACACAACTCTAATGGTTCCTTTTATTATGTTAGTGGATGCAGAGATGCTTTAGCAAATCTTTGCAGTCCAAGAGGGTAAAAGTGACTGTCTGTCCTCCTGAAGACCCATATATATAGAGGTGGAATCATCTTTGTTTTCTTCATTCAGTACTGCAGACCAGCATGTGTCTCAAGCTCTTGCTGGGATTTAGTGCTGTGGCTTCGAGCTATTTATATTAGGATAGGAGGAGTAAGCTATTCATAGCTAGGCACAAGTGGAGGGAGATACAGGGAGGCAGAAATGGCGTTGGGATTAGGATCCTTTCAGTAGGCAGTGACTTTAGAGCTTTTCAGCTCAGTGCTCTCCTGTTTGTAATGAACCTTCATTTCCCTGGTGTCATGCCTGCATCTTGTCTAGGATTTGTCATCCTCAGTCCCTTTTCTTCTTGAATTTTTGTCTTCCATTTTCACTTTTCTATATGACTCTTCTCCTTATCTATTTTACTTCAGCTTCCTCCTAAGTTTCCATGTCTGTCACATGGAACTAATGTTTTTCACATGTCCCCATGTTCAATCCCACAACATTATTCTGTGTTTTCTGGTCTAGGATGTAACTTTTTGCCAACGCTTTTCATGACTTGTGCTCTTACATGTACTTTGGTTTCCTTGGCAGGAGATGTGGAGGTTTTGCTGTAGTGTGTTTTAGTTCTCAGAGATGGGGGCTTTAGGTTATAGGAAGCCATTGGTTTTTAAATTTTCTAAGACACAAATACTCTCCAGATGGTGATGCATTTGTTGTGCCACCTCTCAGGCACTTCTGAGTTATGGGGAAGGAAGAGTCTTCTTCCATGAAGTTGCCATACTATGCTGAATGGGGGAGGGAACTTCATTTTATGTTTAAGTAGTGATTCACAGTTGTAAATGCTGTTGTACAGAGCTCTGACTTAATGTTCCCATGTATGAAAATATAATAGTTACAGATGCACTGGGAGATGTAGCCAAATAAGAAAATTCCGCTAGAAAGATCTCATTTATTAAATGAGTAGGTGTTCTGAAACAATTTCAAACCTATTTACGGAACTTAATAGAGATTATATCTGTTTATAGAATTTCACAGCTTTAATGGAAAAAGTCCATAAATGTGGTCTTACTCTTTCTTAAAATCTAAATCGTTCTTCCATGAGAGATGTGTTGCTTTCTTTTCTTTTGGTTTTCCCTTATTAGTCATTGGAACTTGCTAGCATTCCTTGCATTGAAGAGATCTAAAAATTGAATCTAAACCATTGGAAATGGTCTTCTGTTTTCCTTGTGCTTTATCTATTTACATGAAAAAGCCTGGGTTATTGACACTGTATCATATTTATTGTAGGTTCCTAGATCTTGTTGCCATAGTTACATCTGGTAGTCAGGAAGAGTTTTGCTGGGTTCAAAGTTATGCTAATTGACAGTTTCTTAGGGAGAATAATCCTCAAATTTCAGGGAATAATCATTCTTTCATGATCTAAAACTTGAGGAAACTCTTTAGTTTTCAACTACAACAATATCCCCCTACAACCCAATTCGATACTAGGGCTGTGTGAAATTAATTTTTCTCAGAAAATGCTTTTGTTCTCGAATGCATTTTGCTGTTTGATCAATCCTCCTCTTGCTTTTCTCCTCTTCCCCCACCTCAGAAAACAATGGCCCTTTTCTGATGCTAGTATAGATTTTTCTGGAGAAGTGACAGTAATACAATGCCTGTCTTGAGTTTCAAGGTTCTGCTTTTTGTGGGTAATGCAGCCTATTGTCCAAAGAAAGATAATCAGGGTTAATCATGTGGAAAAGCAAAATATTATTACTGATGCACCATTAATCTCTTAAATGTTCTTAAAGTAAATTTGCTTACTCTTACAAAAGAAAGAAGACAACCCCAAACCTAAAAAATCAAACCAAAAAAACCTCACTAGAACTTTGTTTGGTCTTGGGCTTTCTCTCACGTTAGTTGCAAAACAAAACAAAAAAACCCAAACAAGAAAAAAAGCCAAACTGGTATAACTGAGCCAAAACATTGTACTGAGGATTCATTCTAAACAACCCTTGGTATGTGTGAATGGTACCTAACAGGAAAGCTGGATCTGCAAGATTATCACAAATGCCCAAGATGGGATAAGGTATAGAACAGTTTCTGCCACTTTGATATGGACAGCTAAAATCCTTTTATAGGAAAGGCTTTCTTGGAGCAGACCCTTAGATTTTCTGATGCACTTAGGTTTTATATATTTAGTGTGTAACAGTACTCATCCTGTAGTAGACTAGAGAGAAAACAAACAGCTGCATGTCCAGCTTTTCCTTGTGATGTCCGTGTATATATTATAGATGTAGTATATATATATATAGTCCAGTGCTATATATCCGAGGTGTTTTAAACTGAATCTCCTGGATGATGTCCAATGGTTACCCAATTTATGTGTGGAACCCTGGGCACTTCTAAGTCACCAAACTTACCAGCGGAACTTCTGGAACTAGATAAAGTCTTAATTTGTCTCAGTGCAGAGGCAATTCAGAAGGAATTACTACAACTGTTAAATTAAGCACATCTGATGAAAGTTTGTGATTTAAAAGCCTTTAACTGCTTTTTTTGGACTAGTGATAGTTAAAGATTTTGCCAAGGTGGTGTTTATATTGAGAAGCAAGATGTGATCTTTTGCACATGCAAAAGTGAAGGGCTGGAAGCTTGTGGCTGTCATGACTGAGTGACTGAGAACAGTCTGGGGCACAGGATGCTCAGACAGAGCCTGTGAAACTGCTGAGGCTGGTGGTGTGGGGACCTTCCATAGACGGGGAGGTGAGTGGGAGCATTTAAGATGGTGTTTTTAGGAGATGGGGGCTGGGTGGACAAGCCTTGATATCTCTGTAAATATTAGTCTGTATCTCAGGGCAGAGTGGGGCAGCGCCTGGCTGCAATACACTGATGTGCCTCCCCTTGCTGTGATGGAACTGCTGTCCAGGCATTATGAGCTGCCGAATTTTCCTGTGTTCACCCCAGCCTTTAATTCCTGCAGCGTGTGTGCATCCTGTTGCACTTCTCTTCCTAGAATGCACTTGTCAGGCTGCTCCAAGAGCCTTGGAGTGTGCTGTGGAGGAGCCTGACTGCCCAAGGCTTCTACAAACGTTTGGGGTTTTCATTTAAAGCTTAGTGGCTAGCTGGGAGAACACAGTGTAACCTGCTGAAATCGAAGACATGGTCTAGTGAGTGAGAGAAATGATTCAGAGCCAGGAGGTCTGAATTCTACCCCTTGCTCTTGTATTGATTTGCTGCAGCATTGCACATTTCATTTATACCGTTATGAGTCTTTAATGACACTTTTTTTAAACAGGAGAAAAATATGAAGAGGGATAGCAGTGATGGCTTTAATAATACTTTAAAGATTTTACTGGCAATCCTTGTGTCTGGAAATGGTACATGATAAAAATATTTTTATTACAGTTTCCTGCTGGAACTTGATACAACAACAGTAGTATTGAGATTGGCAGGGTTCAAAGGGTAGCTTACATGTTCTGAGTTTGAATTCAAAATATAGTCTCTGTATTCTGTCCTAAAGCTGTAGTTTCTTTTTACTATTGTTTGGCAGCAATTGTATGCCTGTCTCCCCTTATCACAAGCTCTGAAAGGCTGCTGTTCCAAAGCGGATTAATATTCTCAAATTTAGTACCTTGTGCTATCAATTTAAATTTGTAAGTTGTTTTTTTCTTGTTAAGAACATGACACATAAATGTATAGTGTGTTTTTGCCTTACGTAGTTTAAACTGCTTCTCTTAGCTTGTCGTTGGAAGGCCACTTTTTTTCTGCTCTTTCACTGCAGTGTTCTGTCCATTTGTTTCAAAGAGCTTGCGATTTAGACTCATATATAAGAAACAAATTTAGCTACAGGATGGTGTTAAAATTATCTTGCAATCCTACTCTAACTTAACTTGGCTTTGTAATACTACCTTTAGAGAAAAGAGGGCAATTAACAGAATTCTCACATCTTAAAAAGTAGGCATTTATTTGAAGAAGTACAATTTATATTTAGCCACTGAGGTATTTAGAAAAATACACCTCTTATAATCAGTGCAAGTTTAAGATTAACATCCAATTGCTTCATTATTTTGCTTGTATTTGCTACCAGCTAAAACTTGTAATCAGTTCTCTATTACATGCATTCTGAATTTTACAGATTTAGTTTAATCTTTGCCTTTTTTCCCATGTGTACTCTAGGCTTAGTTTTCTTTGCAAATTTACATTAAAATAAACTGTGAAGGCCTAGAGAAAGGACTCTGCTAAGAATGTCGTGTTCCTGAATGCCTGCTTCTTAGGTCTTTTACTAGTGTCATGTTAAAATTGCACAGAACTTAGCTTATGGTATTGTTTTAATTATATAACAGAAGTGTGGTTTCTCTTCCTTTTTTGAGCACTGTATTACGCAATGACTTTAGTCAGAGGAAAATTTATCTTTTTTTTTTAAAGTGGTATTAAATTACTGGTTTTCCACGACTTTGAAGCTGACTGCAGATAAGCAGATCTTCAGAATTAAATCATGTTTAAATCATAAGGCCACTGACTATGTTGAAGTTGTGGGGATAGGACTGAAACTTTCCTGAAGTTTAACAGTGTTTGAATTGGGTATTTCAATTCAAGCACATCTTTTGTTCCTGACTTGGGCAGCAGCCAAATTGTGCTGTATCTTTGTACTCCTTCAGGGAATTGTAGGCATTTTCAGCTTTATGTTATACCTTAGTTGAACGTTTTTTGGGTGTGCATAAGAGAAGAGAAGGGAGCCAATCTCTGAATACTCAGGCATGATACAATAAACTGTAGAACATTGATAATGAAGGATTTTTACTGACTTAAAATTGGTGCTCGGTAGCTTCCTGATAGAAGCCCTCAGATTTTGGCTGCCTTTAAAAGCAGCCTTTAAAAGGTTTAGATAAATGTATCTATCTATCTATCTATCTACATATATCTGTATATTGCAGTGTCCACAACAGAGAGATGTAAGATTCTGCTATCCAGACCATGACTATTAGAGTAAACAGTACATGGAGCATAACTTTGCAAACAGGTTTGACTCTTCCATACGGCAATGTTCAGGTTAATTTCTGGAATTTTGTAGTTGTGTATAAATATTTGAGTCTCTCAACCTGTAATTAGCACCTTGCTTTTTCCTCTACCTGCTTTATAATTTTCTTCAAGAATGTATGTGTATGTTTATTATATTTCACAGGAAAGAAAAGCAAATCAAACATCAATTTCTTCTGTTGAATAAAAAATGTCAACTTAATGATGTCCTAAATATAAAGTATTTGTGCATAATTTACTGTTTAGATTTACAGTGTTCTCTTCATCTATTGATAGTCTCCTGCTTCAGAAATTGGTTTGTGTGTCTGTCTGATGATTTTCTAACCCTGTTCTGAAGGTCACACTGGCTGCTGGTTGAGGGGACCTGCTGCAGTACTTAAGTTATGGCCTAAGGTTATATTCCATGATTTTGATGCATGATGATCTGATTATGCAGTAAGCTACAGTGTGATTCATGAGATCCAATTTTGTGGTGCCTGGGATGTTATGGAAGCTGGTACTCTGATTATGACTTCGTGACATAATTTATGATATTATTTCCAAACCCAGTTTTTCTTCCTTTTAAAATATCACCAGTGTATATTCCTATCCCAGCTGACATTGAAGATCAGCTCCTCCCTTAAGGTGACATTAAAGTTCATATTTTGGAGTATTAGAGAGTATTAAATTCTGAGTATTAAGATATTAGATTCTGAAAAAGAAGAAGTAAGCTCTTAAGTGATACTGGGTGAATGGCAGGAAAGGATGGGCCTCTTTACTCGTCATTTATAATGATATCTTTGTCATGGTGAAAGTGTGTGTGTGTTTGTATACTTATTTTTACATATGGTGTGTTTGTAATTTTATGCTAAGATTTTTGTCTCTAGAACGCATGAATCACATGCATGTGTGAGCATGTATATATGAATGCTATAGATGACCTAATCTACACAGCAGATTTGAAAGGTTATTTAACTTAGGCATGGCAGAAATAAAGTGCTGAGTGTATTTTTAAATAAAGAGGGCTATAAGATAAAAACGTTCAGCCAGATTTTTCAACTGTCAGGTGTGCAGTTATGTGGAAAAAATATGCGTAGTACGTAACTAATGTGATTGGGATTCAGGGATTTGTTATGTAAGAGAACTCAGGGATTTGTTATGTAATAAATGCTTTGGATGTGCTCACAACTGCAATGGAGGTAACATTTTTAAATAAGACACATAATTGTACATGTTGCCCAGCTTTTTTTGTGTGTTGATCTTTCCCAAACAAAATTGCTCAGTAGCAAAGATTTTTTTATTATAATAACAACTTACTTTGGTTGGAAATATCCATATATGGTTTTATGTAAATTAAATTTATTTGCCGTAGTCTGTAATGATATAGCTCCTTATGCTTAAACTGAAGCAGCAGTTTAGAAGGAGAATTCATTCAGAAATCCACTGGACGTGGTTTCCCTTAAGTGCAAGTGTGCTATGTGTTTATGATTTAATCCTTTATCTGCTGCCACTGGACCAGACCTAACCTAGGAGTGCCTGTGTCAGCCCATGAGTACATAAACTGTCGTATAGCACTGTTGTGTTGTTGTCTCATTGAACAATTGAGATCTAGTGTTAATCTTATTTTATGTATTATACTGAAGATGTAAAAGCTCTTGGGTTGCTTTCATCTTAATGCAGTTTAGGATTCTCAGAAAACTTCTCAAACCAGTAAAGATGAGGCTTTGGCGCTTTTTTTTTTAAAACTCCCACCTTGCACAGTGTCCAAATTAATTGTTAGTGATTTGGTACAATTGCATATGTCAAACTGTTCTTCAGTTTTTGAAGCAGCTTTAATACAAAGCAGATATGAGTGTTTGAATTGTTTCCTGTGAAACTTAGTTAAAATAAAATAATTACCATTTGGCTTTTGTATAATAGGCAGACAGTTCCATAATGCTGGCATCCAAAAGCATTTTACCTTGGTTAGATGACCTGGGTATTAGTTTATCTGGGCAATTCTTATTTATGTCTAGCCAGGCATAATTGAGAATTTTCTATTGGTTCTTTGTCTTTTACAAACATGGGAATACTGGAGCTACTTATCCGCTCCCTGAAAGTCAGTGGAAGTTGGTGTTAATGAGGGAAGTGCAGAGCAGAGCTGTGACGGAGTCCACTGCAGTTTCCCTTAGGGTATTAATTACTTGCTACACAGGGCTTGCTCTTGCTCATGGCAAGGTGCTGGGAACAAAGCCTCAGGGTGTGTTTTTCCGGTGTCCATTCTGGAAAGTCTGTGGGAGCAAGATGTTGGAGAGAAATTACTGTGTCTTCCTAGGTGTGCCTGACTCCGTCCTAGCCAGGTGGCAGAGGTTGGCTGGTCGTGCTTTGGCTGCTCTAAGGCTGGGGCCAGGTGAGCAGTGCAGAGATGTGTCTGCGTAGCTGTGCTTCCTTCTACTGCTGGCACCCCAGGGCTGGGATTAGGATTCCTGGTTACAGCTGATGGGGTGAGGACCCCTCAGCTACACAAAGGAACTGTTGTACTTACTGAGCAGGAAGGATGTGTATCCCAGTCAAGGGAATGAAATCTGTGCTGGAAGTTAGAGTGGCAGCAAGATGTTTTGCCAGAGCAGTCATCCAACCATATGCTGCAAGAAGTCTTCTGGGAATAGTTTCCATATCTTGATGAGGTCTAAGAAACAAGTTCTGCTTTCAGATTTGTACTTGTGTAAACGTGAGAAGTTGTATGAAGAAATTTCAGGTGTCATTTCATCATTCTATGGGAGCTTACGCAGTAAAGATACTGGAAGCAGCCGTGTCTCAGGAGGGTGTATATAGGGTATAGGTAAATATTTCGGGTTTGGTATTCTTCTATTTGTATGTGAGTAATCCTGTGTTGAAGTACGTGTCTGACTCCAAGCATGTACTCCAGTTCCAGTAATGATAGGTGAGATTCAGGTACACAGTTAATTATCCCACTGGAACGGCACCAGCTCACCTAATTTCTCAGTCTAAAACTGCACATTGCTATTACTTAGGTATGTATTCCTGCATCATAAAATACTTCCATGTTACACGCAACTAACTTTTAAGTAAGAATGTTGACACTACTTCTATTGCAGGGTATGAAGTAATAATTTGTTTTAAATTACGTTTTTATGGGACAGGTGATAGGAAAACAGAGTTCTGATTTTACCAGTACATTTGACTTTTCTAGTGCATAGTGCAAAACAGTTAAAAGGTACATACTTTTTTATAATAGATGTTTAAATGTCACTCCAAACTTTAACTCAATAAATAGCATAATAGTTCTGTATGCATTTTATGTATACAGTTCTGCTGTCTAAAAAGAGGCCTTTGGCCCCTGAATGGTGAATTACTTTAAAGTAAATTGAACATGTTTTTATTTAATGTACAGAACACACTTGATGCAATGTACTATTTTTCGGAAATGTAACTGGCAATATCAATTCCAATTTCCTTTCCAAACAAACGGAGGAATTTAAGGATAAGTAAAACAACCCTGTAAATTGTCTTTCATTGTTGTTGTGTGCTATAGCCATAATTAGTTGGATGTTTGTGCACCAGGAAGAGAAGAGTACACAATAGTATTACTAGAATAAAGAGGTTTAGCATGTTTTCCATTCCGGCCTGGTGGCTGACAGCCAGCACGGAAGTGAAATTGTTAAATGGTGCTGATGTGTCTCAGGCTTGTACTGAGAGGGCTTCACTCTGATTTCTGTGAAGGGAGCAGTCGTGATCAGGAGCTCCGATCCTCTGTGTTAGACACTGTTCACTCATCTGGGCCTTCTGATCCTGGAAAAATAAAGTGGCCACTTCTAACTTGAAAATACACGGAACAATCTAGTAGCAAAATTCAATATGGTATCGCTGCAAGATGCGTGGGTTGGTCAGCCGCAATAGCAGCGCTGCTTTTCTTTCCAGCAGTGCTTTAGCGTGTTGAAAAAACTCAATTTACATTTTCGATCTTCTTACTTGGTGGTCACTTTTGACCAAAAATAAAGATGGTAAATAAAATTAACTTCCTTTACAGGAACTTAGGTATGTAGCCCTTTTTTTTTTTTTCAGTTTGAAGAGCTTTATGTTTGAGTTCTTCTGATACCAGTGGGACACTGGTTCTCTGGTCTCAAATTATTATTCTGAAAACAGACATCATTGCTCAGATGTGTGGTTTGAATAGCATTAGCAAAGATCTTTTGACAGCTTTCTCTCTCTCTCTGGCACTGCAACAATAAAACTGCATCCGTAGCAGGTTCTGCAGTCAGGTTACTCAGCTGCCTGAGCAGATGGACAGTTATCTTTTTGAAATACAGAGCTGACTTAAATACCTGGCTGCATTTGACTTGGAGGAAATAGTTGTTAAGGAGCAGGTAGACAGCACAGGCAGATTGTCAGGAGTGCCCAGGGTACCAGTAAGGCATGGCCCATCCATCTGGCAGTCAGAGTTAGGGGTTTTTTTCTTAGCATTCACGACTCAGATCCTGGAGAGAGCTATACAAGCATGAAATCATTAGAATTCTTCAGGAATGTGTGTGGGTTGTAGATACAAGAAGTTTACTCTCTGTATATTCATAAGCCAGTCTAAATTTGATTGTACCCAGGAAGAGTCCCTTAGGTGTCTTGCTGCAGCTCCATCTCTTCTGGCACACTCATTAATCTGAAGGTGAATTATCTGAGACAGAACCCAGAAGCTCTGGTTTCTGCAGAGGGCATTTCCCTCTCCTTAGCAGACATGCTTTACAGCTTGTTGGTCTTTCTTCTGTGCAACTCTGTTTCAAGTTTCCTCCATCTGAACTACAGCTTTATAATGGTTAAAAACATTTAAGTTAAATTTGCTTTATTTCAGCTGTTGTTTTTCTGCTTTAGGTACTAAAAAGAGAAGCAGCCTGGCCTACTCCTTTCTTCAATTTCAGATACAAATGCCCCCAAAGCCTTTAAGTACTCATATTGAGTGTCTTTTTTTTATTTTTTAAACTTGATTAGCACCCCTCTTGCAAGTCATGCCAAGCCTGCATTTATTGAAGAATTAGAAATCTGATTATAAAACTTTGGAACTATACATATATTTAATACCTGCAACTTGGGAAGACAGCTTGTTTCCTAGCACTCTGTTTGCCACTATTCTTTTCGTCTTTCCATTTCAGTGTTTCATTATATCAGGTGTCTAAAGTAATGCTCTGCACTTGGAGTGAGCACGCAGCTTACTCTTCCAAGGGATTTCATCAAATTCAAAAGAACTCATCACAGGAGTGAGCACTGTGCTGAGCTTTTCTTTGTACACATAAATTATGAGATCCACAGCATTGGCTCAGCATCTTTATCTTCTCTGTAGGACATAGCATGTTGCTTTAGCACCAGATATTAAGTAATGGTACTACCCTCTGCCTGTGGAGAAGGCTTTATTCAAGATACCAATGTGTTTTAATCCATCTGCCTTCAAGGCGACACCATTGGAACATAAAAGTAAGGAATTGCATGAATATTAATACCAGCTCTTGATGTGACAGGTACCATAGCTTATGTGCATAGTATGGTACTTACAGAATCTGAGAGACATTTTTAGATGAAAATGAATTTTGACTTTGTCTACTGCTGACAGATTAAGGCTATTTAAAATTGAGTATTTTTCAGTTTCAGGGCTTTTTTCCAGAATAAGTATTAACTCTTAATTTGCCACAGGAGACTGAAATACAAAAGTTTGTTCTGATGCTGTTTCAGTGTGAGACTTTAACATGTCCCTGCTAAAACCTGTTGAGATGATGTTGGGGAAACAGTTCACATCTTGTCATGAATATCACAATAGTCTGTATTTCCAGAGGTGAGATGCCTGATTTCAGTGGCAAGATGACAGTGCTCTGTTGGAGCCCATTGATTTACCCATCCGTTTGAGCACAGCTGAGAGCCAGCAGTTGTGTTTAACTATATTAATTTGGAGAAAAGTAGTAAGCTTTCATCAAACCACCCCACTAATTCAGAATTCAAAGTTACTTTCTCAAGATTTGCTGGCCACTTTACTGAAAATATTTAAGATTACAAATTGTATTCTTGCAATTCAAAAGAGAATGGTTTTTTGGTTTGGTTTGGGTTTTTTTGTTCAAGACATGCTGGATTCTTCTCATTTACCTGATGACAGCTGTGATACATTAGGTCCTTTTTGTTCTTGACTGTTGAGTGTAAATCTTGCCTGATGGTTTTAGGCAAGTTATGTAGGTATACTCAAGTAAGTGACAGCAGAGATGGCTAATAATCCTTGCTCCTAGCTTAGTGCTGTATTTATTGACATGACAAAGCTGTTGACATCAGGAAACTGATTTGCAAATTCAACTGCTAGAATTTATTTGGTCAGTCATTACAGAGAAGAATTACTTTCACCTAGTGATAGCACGTATTCAGTAAATTAATTAAAAAGACAAGCTCATCCTTCTTTTAAGAAACTGTAGAGTCTTAAAAAATTATATGAATTCCTTGCTCTAAGGAACTCAAATGAGAAAGCACTATGTACTTGGTGTAAATGTCCTTACTATGTTTTGATATTGTTAAGAAGAGTACTCGATTAACACATGTAGGCTTTGAAAATCTGCAATAGAAGATTTCACATTAAACCCAGCCCTGTTCAGTTTTACTGCACTACGGAACCATTTTCTGGACTAACTATTTTCTTAAACTTTCAGTTTTTGATGGGTACTGATCCAAGAGCAGTGATTTCTGGACAAAATCTTGCAAACTTCTTGTTTATAAAAGCAGGGTAAATGATCTGTCAAACCATTTAAAAATGCTTTCAATAGCATTTGCAATGAAATGTTCTGTGAAGACAGATCGTGTTCCTCAAGTCATTGGAGAATTTGGTCTTTTGGTCTGTTGGTCTTTTGATCAAAACTTTAATATTTTAAACTGTTCATTTTGGTGAAAAAGAATTTTAGTCTGATAATAATGAAACAGATATGTTTAGCAATGCAAATAAAGTTATTATAAAGATGCATCTGCTTGTCTAAGAGAGAGGCTGTACTAAGCAAGAAAAGAAAATTGTGTCAAGTCCTTGCCTGATGCAAGGATAAAAACTCTAGGAATTGCTGAGGGTGCAACCAATGCCTGATATTAATTGCCTGAGAATTTAATTCTACACAATGTGTCCCTAGAAGAAATGCAGACAACTGAGTGACGGCTCTGAATTACATTTTTCTATTAACTTGTGGAGGGAAGAGTGTGGTTTTTTCCTCTCAGGAATCTGTTTTGAACAAACCAGTGTGCACAGTTGGACTCTCAGCAGGGAGAAAGTCGAAGGACTGACATGTTATTGTAATAATGGCAAGGTCAGCAGCACAATCGGTGCTGCAGCACAGCCCAAAGATTAATATCAAACAAATCTATTTTTAACATGAAGCATAAGATAATGTCTTTGGCTGTAGAATATGTTAAAATACATTTTTGTAAAATTACAGGGCCTGGTTATCTATCAAGTTTCTAACAAGAGGGATCATATTTAACTGATAAATAGATTAAGTTTTGCAGAAAATAGCCTCCTCATTAAATTGTGAAGATTTCAATCAGATTAAGTACTCCATATGAAAAATATATTAGAAATTTAACTGTCCTTGTACTTGGTTGGGTTTGCTCTGTATTCAGGAAGGGTGGTCCTAAAATTTCCCAACTTCTAAAAATCTATCACATCAAACGTGTCTAGGTACAACAGCCTGTTGTTCCTGTAAAGCTGTCATTAGTATCTGGATTTGCAAAAGAAGCTACGTTTTTACTCATGTAATTGAGATTTTTGCCATAAACCCATTACCTGTAAAGGAAACAGTAAATTCAGAATTATCCAGTCCATGGCAACAATGCATTTACTTAGAAAATTTAAACTTTATTTCAACAGTAGTCTTCCACAGATGCATTGATGTAATTTTACAGGTTCATATTTCTTTTTTAAATGTGTATTGACTTGTACTTAGTTGGGGCCAGACTCTGGGAGGTCAGTCAGTCTTTTAGGAATTCCGGGTTGGTCTTGTTTTTTCTCCCAGATGAAACTGTGTCATGACCTCAGACTACATTTTGCCTGAATTAGGGAAACCAGAACTGATTAATGTAACTGTGCTTAACATTTGGCAACTCGTCTAGAATACTGGTTTTGGCATATATTCCAAGAACAGCTTAGAGAAGGGCTGAAGAGCAAGATGCAGAGCTTTGCAGAAGTAGTTTTGAGGTGGAACTCCATGGCCATTTATTGGTATTGAAGATTCCCAGTGCTTTCATAAAGACAGCTGTTGCAACACTTTACTTAAGTAAAAGAAAGGGAAAGAAGGGGGAATCAAGAATATATGCTAAGTGGATTTTTTTTTCCTCATCTGTGTATTAGGAGTGCTAAAATTGATCATGAGTGTGAATTCTTAACATCATTTGTTTTTTGACATTAAAAAAAAAATAAATCTCAAAGACTACCTTGCCCAGATTTCTGCTTGAGGAAGTATGTGTGAAAAGATCTTTGAATAATAGTTGGAGTGATTGACATGAAATTAGATCAGTTGCAATACTGTTGACATTGATTGAGGGGTGTTAAGTGAGGGATGGAAAAAAACATATTTGATCAAGATTAATACTTTTCCCACCAATGTTCCTGAGACTTGTACAATAATACTTTTTTTCCTATAAACCTGCTTATAGAAGACTGAAGAGCCAAACCATGACTCTTCGAAGTCCACACAAATTGTGGACGCTTGTCTTTGAAGATTGCACAAAGGTCTTCAAAGACTTTTAAAATTTATTGCTGTGCATCACTACAGTTTAAGATGCTGAAACCATTTAGCATTATGGATGCATAGTTTTGTCTTAAAATCCCCTTTTCTTGTGCCCCTGGGAAAACTGAAATGGAAAGTAAAATTATAAATGCTTTGAAATGATTTGTGTGTTTAAGTGGAAACCCACCCACAACTTTCCCAAAGTGCAGGTCACTGAATCTCTTAAAGAGAAGGGAACTTCAAAAATTGCCAAAGATACAGTTTAGAATCTGAGTGGGAAATGAAGTTGCTTCCTGCATTCACTCAATGCCGATGAAATTAAGTCTGTTTTATTTGACGTGTAGTTGAAAAGTTCCAAATACAGAGCTAATGTTTGAAGTTATCCAAAAACAGATTTGGTTGCAGGGTTTTTCTGCAACAGCCACCGAGTCACATGAGACTCCTTATGTAAGTCTTGGATAACATGTACCACCTCCAGCTCCTGAAAAAAAAAACCAAACCCAAACCCCTCTTTTTAATCATATACCACCTCTTTATCTTTTGATCTCAATCTTACTGTTGCATATAGCATAAAGTGTATATTAACCTTGGTAATAAAATGTACTCTTTTTTCTCTGTGCTTTGTGAAAATAGGACAGTTTTTGCTGACTGTTCCATGAAAATGCTCAAATACTGCGGTTATCAGCATTATTCACTTTCAACAAATATCTAATTAAACTTGTGGTAAGTCTTTCTTAGAGAGGGTTTTGCTTCTGTGTTTGTGGAATCCCTGACAGCTGGAAATCCTTCTTACAAAAGTTCTTCTCCTTCTTTGCTGATGCCCAGTGCTCTGTTGGATCTGGCTGGATCTCCCACGTGTGAGCAGTGTGTGCACAGCACACAAACAGTGCTGATGGAAACTCTGGAGCTGCTGGATGTGTGGTCCAGTGTGTATGGCCCCCACTCCTGTTGGGTAAATCAGGGGCTGCACAACTCCCTGTGAATTTCAATATATTCCTCTGCTCCAGGCACAACACAGCCGGGCAGGAAAAGGCCTCTTTTGAGAGTAGCAGATTTCTATCAAAAAAGAGACTGGCTGATGCCAGCAGATTATAGCAATAATGCATCCTCAGAAGATAATGGTCCATTATAAACTGTGGGGTTTCTGGACCCTTGCTGTCAGAGAGTTATTTAGCATTAAACCCAAGCCTGTTTGCTTCCACTGGAATTGCTTCCACTGGAATCCCAAGGATTGGGACTACTTGTCTGCTAAGACCAGACTCCCAGTAGGCTTCTGCTAGTTCCACAGCCACGGGAATTTTATTGGTAACTTCAGCCTAGATAAATTAATATTTTAATTAAAAGTCAATGGTGACTTTAAATGGGCCTTTGTCTAATTTAGGGTTAGCATTAACCATCAGTTTCACTGTGACAGTGCTGCCAAATAGCCAGCTGACTGAACTGGAATAGTTGGGCTCTGGAAATTCAGGCATAGAGAGCATTAGTTGCGAGTACTCGGACGTAGTTTCCTCCTTGCTGATAAATGAATTCACGTCCCTCTCGTAGTGTTTGTCTAACATGATAAAATGAGCTGTCCAAATGAACAACAAATGTTCGTGTGATTCTTTACATTGGATGAACCAAATGAAAACATTCCATAAAATCCGAGATGGGTTGGGAGCTCCTGTACATAAGTCATAAAGTCTGTATGTGGATTGTATTGCAGCAGTGACCGAAGTGTTTCGCCTTCTCTTCCTCTTGGGGAATATCCTTTGAATACTTGGAAGCCTTACGCTGAAGTGTAGTGATGGATGCTGCTTTAGTAAGAGGAAGACTGCACGCTGGAATCCAAACTGCTGGGTTACCCAGACTCTTACCAGTGGAGTGAAATGGCTTAACAGAATGCTGTTTACTTCCAGGTTTTGCTTGAGTGTTCTCTGAACTTTGTTTCCAAAGGGATGAAACAATCTGCACTACATTATTTTGTATTTCCTTATGTTATAGGATTGTACACTGAGTGTCAGGGATTGAGCAAGTCTAAATTCATATGGAAGATAAATTAAGAAATTTTTAAAATTATCATTTTAAAACCAAACACTGCCAATCTTGAAATTCAGAGCAAGAAGTTGAATTTGTGGAGTGAGCTATATTATTTCTATTAAAGGCACGGAAATTTCAGATTTAGACTTCTGGGTGCCCTGCTGGTAAACATGCTCCATCATATGCCTGTAGGGAATAGGAGAGATGTGTCCCTCTGAAAACAAAAAACGAATCCATGTGCTTACTAGAATGGATAGAGTGTTCTGTGTAACCTGTGCTCAGTTTTATTAATTCTTTTTTTTCTTTATTGATACTGTAGTATCTATAAACTTGTACAAATGTAGATGTAAAGATGGGTTATCAAACTTTTAAATCAGGACAGAGCTTTGCAGAATCTGTGTTCTACTTGTCTATGAACACAAGCAGGATAAGGGAAGAGCCCATCACAAGAAGCCACTGTTTACACTTTAGAAAGTTTTTGTTTAAAAAATAGAATGCTGCTGTTTATTTTAGTTCTCCTAAACTCTTGAGTTTGCTGTTACGTGAGGTTTTTTATTAAGCTCAAATTCCAAGTTAGCACTGATATTTTTGCTTCCAGTTGACTTGTTTATAACTCCCTTTTCTGCTGTGAATGAGGCCACGAATTAAACACTGGCTTGCAGTATTAATACTTTATTGTTAATTGCCTTGACTTGGTCCCTTGCAGTGCAAAATTAATGTCTGTGCCTTCTCTTTCTGCAGTCTTAATTGTAGCACAGGGAGGTTTAATCCAAACTGGAGCAGTGTTGTTCCTAGGAAGCTGCTGGAGCAGTTCTCTCCGGAGTGGGATTCTATGGAGGGTACAGCCAGCTGAGGTGCAGAGGGAAGGGGTCCTTGGGAAGAGGCAGGGTGACTTTTGTTCGAGTTCAGAAAGAGCAGCTGTGCTCCAGAGGTGGTCCCTGCTGCTGTGCCAGTTGCTGTTCTCCTCCCTGTGTGCCGCACTCGGATAATTCAGGAGCAGTGGAAGGAGCAGTGGCACAGCCGGGCTGTGCAGCGGGAGCGCCGCGGGTGCCGTGCAGGGCAGGGGTCTCCCACCTGGTGGTCCAGGATGCAGCCGCGGTTGGGAGCCTTCCTATGGAGCGTCAGCTCTGGAACAGCCCTTCCTCCTGGGAAAGGGGAGTGCCTGAGCACGACAGCTTCTCCTGGATTCCAGAACATGGGTCAGCCCAGTGGCCCACAGGGCTTCTGGGAACTGCTGGGTTTTGTTTGTCTTGCTCTAACGCTTTATGAGGAACATATGATCACATATTATAACAAAGGTACAACCCAAAGCATGTTTTTAACAGTACTGATATGGAATACTAACTTAGAGAGACATGTGGTTTCTGTAATCATAGTTAATGGTTACAAACCAAATTAAGTCTAAATATTTGAGGAAATTAGCCTGCAAAACTGGATGTGAAGGAATGAACACATAGCAAATTGTTCTGATGAACAGAAATTACCTTCTAAAGTAATGTGAACTTGGGATGACTTCTTACTCTTTGTGTAATGAGGGGAAAATGGTTCATTTTTGCTCTTTAACAGATGCTGCCTTTGAATTGTAACAAGAAGGGGGGAAACAGATAATGATTTCCAGTGAAGTCTAATTTGTTAAAAGGCACAATTAAGCTTTGAGATAAATGATTTAGCTTTTAAAACACTGAGAGTAAAGGAATTAAACTCAACTCTCACCCACTGCCTGTAGGGTAGCTTTTTGATTTCTGTCAAAGGGAGCATTGTGCATTTGAAAAAAATTAATTTTTATGGTTGTGTTCTGTCTCCGAAACCACACATGTGCAGTGACAGCTATTTTGCATCTATTTTAGGGCAGGTTATCTTATTTGATTCTTCTGAGAAGCTAAGCACGTTGCTATAGCTACTGAGCTGTGGCTCTGGTGAGGTTTCTTCATGTAATTGTTAAATAGGGCTGGTATAAGGCCTGTGACATTCTGCTGTCAATTGCACTTGGAGATGCTTATTTAATTTTTTAATTTAATTCCAGCAGGTAAAGGGAAACATGTATATACTATTTTTATGTACATATGCAGTGATGGTGTAATGAAAATGGAACGTGCAGGTTTTCTAAACCAGTATTTGCTTCAGAAAGCTCTCGCATTCCTCTTGTTCTGCTTGTGGTTGGGTGTGGGTTCTGGTCTCTGTGCACAGTCCTGCAGGGTGAGATGCTGCTGAATGGGGGATCCTGTGAGAACCACGTTCTGAAATTTTCTCCTTCCAAATGATCTTTCTGGTGTACTACATCTGAAACAAATGCACTAGTAAAAGAACTGCTGCTGGCAATGTATTGCAGCTATCAGGTACAGGTCTTTAACATGTGTAAAGAGCAATTTAAAACAGAATTAGCGTGGCCTCTAATTTGTAAAGGCTGCTACTCTTTCTTGAACCTGTTTACAGCGCTTTGTGAATTCTTTGTTCCCTGCAGCTGTGGTTCAGTTCTTACCCTGTCTGTACTGATACCAGGCAACATGACTGAAAAGGTAGTGTTGGGTTTGTCATGGGAGGGTGTGGGTTTGAGTATTTTCTTTTTTTTCAGCCAAAGTCCACCATAGGTCCAAGCCCTGTATGATCCTTATGACAGGATTGATGCCTTACAGAGTGTGGCTTTTCAGCCATCCTGAAGTATGGGAATTGGTGAAGTTCAGAAGTGAAGTGCAGAAGTGAAAGCCTAAGTGCAAATCTACTGTAACGAGGACATAGTAGTGTATATTAGGTGTTAATGGCTTTTGGTCAGGCAGCAGTCAAATGGGGTGGAGGAAAAATACACCATAAAGCAGCATCATCACTGGAAAGCCAGGATGTAAAATATGAGCTGGATTTGCAAAGACATTTAGGGATTGAGAGGTGCAGGTGGGTATCCAGTGAGATTTTTCAAGTCACTGGTGTTAATTAGGAGTCTAATACTCATTGACCTGCAGAACTGGAGGCACCTCTGTCCTGGGCATTTTAGTGAATTCCAGAACCTGTGTATTTGTATCCTTAGATGCTTTGTGAATCATACATTGTGAATGTCTGACAAATTCTTTGGTAGCAGTGGTGGATTTAGCAGCCGCTTGCCAAAGCTGAGTGCCTGGGATGCAGTGCTTCTGAGCCACTCGGGACAGTGTAAATTTGTTCTTTACACAGGTTGTATTCAATTAAGATTAGTGTCCTATTTAGGCTGCAATAGCTAATTCTGTTACAGAATAATTCATTCTGAAGCTCATAACTTTCAAAGAATGCTGTATATACAGCTGTTGTGATCCTGTTGGATAATACTGGGTATTCCAAGAATAGGAGGAAGCTGTATTGAAGAGATTATGAGAGAATAAAACCTGAGGTTGATACTGCAAATTCCTTTAAAGACTTAAAAGACAGGTTCATAATAACCAAATTGGTGTTATATTTTTAGCACAATCAGTCCACTCACTGTTGTGAAGAAAAATCCCTATTTCAGGAAAATCCCTTGCTCAGGCCTTCTCTCTTAGACAGTCTGTATTTCCCTGAGGCCAAGGCTCCCAGTCATCTGTGGATGGATGAGCTGTAGATCTGGTGGTGTTGGGACCTCTGCTGCAAAGTGCTGAGCTGCATTTATGACTTGTAAGTTTGGTGCCCTCTATTTCTGCTGAAATAGTAACTACAATTTTAGGGAACTCCTACCAGTTCTGCAGGCAGATACACAGATTAACCTGTTAGGACATTATCATTGGCAGACAACTCTTAAAGTGAGCAGTGATCATCCTTTTAAGGGTTTGGATTACCTTTATATTTATCCTTAATTTTTTTGTTGTTGCTTTCCTGCAGTTCCTAAGATACAATTATTCATGTAATCTCCAAAATGAAAAAATCAATGCAAATCCTGGTGACCTAAGAGATATTTGCTAAATCGTGGTTATGAAAATATATTTTCTGGTGAACAGTCACCTCTCTTGATTTCTGACTGCAGTGTTTGGTTTAAGATGAGTAATTGTGCAAAAGTTTTTAAGATTTATATCCTAACCTTGGTTTCATGTAAATACCCAGTTGTCAGATCATTTAGTAAAAAATACTGTTAAGATAGTCTCACTAGACTGTTTATGAATATGAGAAATATGTAGTGTCTGTATTGTGCCTACATCTGTGCATACAGGTTAAAGTCAGTTACACAGAAAAAATCTAAAGTACTTTAATCACTAAATTTTAAAGGGATTCAAATTATATTAATCTAATGAATGGCACCAGTATCTTTAAAAATAGTATGGACATTTACATGCATGCATAATCACTTAAGGTGCTTAGCCTATAATTTACTGAGAGACTATGACGTGAGAATTCTTGGTTTATAAAAATCCAACCTTTAATGACTGCTGTCAAAAATAATTGTAATTAAAGTTTAATCAGCGTATAAAATGCAGAAATGTTTAAAACCTTACTTTTGCTTTGTAGCCATCCAGGTGGTGTAGAATTCACCAGAGTGCTGCTGGTAGGTCACATTACTAGCATTGCAGGAACCTAGTAATTTCATAGTAAGAATTAATTGGGGAAATCAATTTTCTATTGGCAGAATTTGACTGGGGTACTGAGTCAATTTCTGTAATTTTTTACCTTTATCCTTTTTAAAAAAAAAAAACCACTGTAATATATAAAGTATGCAGAGCAATCATTGATTTGCAGCTGAAGTGCAATCAGCTTTGGGTGAAACACAAGCTGTTTAACAGCAGGACTGCTCTGTAGCTTAGGGCAGGAAACAAGGATGCTCTTTCCAGTTGGAACTACTAGAGGTGTAACATGCTGGTGAAGCCTGTTGTGTGATTTCTCAGTTGGGTGATCTGACTGTCAAAGACACTGCTGCTAGTTCCAGCTAAAAGAATTACTCATTTAACTCCACTGAACCAGTGTTGATGCTTTGATGCTGAAGATTAGAGTTCAGTGCCCACTGGCAGTCATTGGGGGTTGACTAACTTTTGAGTATATGACATTGTTACTTTATAATTATCTACGCTGGGATTTGTTTGTGACATTAGGCTTGATGCATGTTCTATTTCAAAGTCTACTGTAGGTTCTCTGGCTGTAAGATAGCTTGCATTTCATATGAATTGTTGATTATTACCTTATCCCTCACTTGCATTTAGAAGAAGCTATTTCACGGAATGAGGAGTTACTTTTCTAGTACAGGGTAAATTTGCTGCTCTTACTCATCTTACTCATACAGAGACATAAGAATTTTTTCACTCAGTCATATACTCATTTGAAGACTAAAAAGATTGTGCTTACCTGTTCTTTTTGAGGAAGTATTCATGTGGTTGAATACTGTAGTTAGAAATTAGTTAGGGGTATGTAATGCACCTGTGTTACTGTATTAACAGACACAGCCAGCTTCTCGATTAAAAAAAGCATTTGATCTCTTCTTCTCTCTCTATTTTATGCAGAAATGCATAAAAAGTCCCAGGTTGATTTTAAAGTTAGTGTTGAAATGAGAGATAGATATGTATTCTGCAAATAATCCTCACAGAGCTTCTCTGCCAGTAACCCTGAGTCTTTTGCAGGGGTGGAAAATCTCATATTCACTTGTCTTCCTGATCCTATCAGTGACAGTTTTGCATAGTCTGATGCTGGTATCAGTAGTGGAAACCTGTATCTTTACT
Source organism: Atrichornis clamosus (assembly GCA_013400975.1). Taxonomy (NCBI): domain Eukaryota; kingdom Metazoa; phylum Chordata; class Aves; order Passeriformes; family Menuridae; genus Atrichornis; species Atrichornis clamosus. The sequence continues at coordinate 55,116 of WBMZ01017580.1, read as the reverse complement.
TCATCTCAGGATCAGGTAATGGCTGCCTGAAGTATTAGCTTGCTGCAATCACTTTAACAAGACAGTGTCTACATTCTTGCTTTTTATAGATCATAAGTTGTTTATATTTGGATCCTCTGGAATGAAAGTAATCTTTTAAGTGTAAGAACATTATCATTCACTGAAGTTATCTTACTTCCCATTATATTTTTACTTCTAAACTTTTCCTCTACTTCCCATTATGTTTTAACTTTCAGACTTTTCCTCCATGCCATTTTGGACATAATTTTTGAGAAGGATTCTCCACGTGTTAACCCCTTATTTCCACGTAGAGTCCCTTGGAACATGCATATTCAGAACCTCTCTGGTGGGCCAAGCCTCTGCTTTGTTCTGCTTGTCAGAACGGCTTGTGATTTTCCTGCACTTCCAGTAGAGCTTGAAATTAGTCAGATACTGATGTTCTACTGAAACAAGCATGGGAGTCAAAATTAACATGGCTTTTATTTGTAGCTTGTTTTGTGCATGGTCATAATCTGTAACATTAGAAGCACAGCGCTCGCTGCCCTGGCTTCTTACAGCACATCTCTGTGTTGGTTTATGGCAAAGCCAGCTGGGTGGCACTGGCTCCTGCCTGGAATCTTTGCATGTTTAGCATGGCACAGAGCCTTGCATAGTTATGAGTGTGTGGCTTCCAGGTGACTTGAGGATGGGCAGAGGCTGCCCTCCAAAAAACACTGATGTGAGTGCAGAGGGAATGCAAGGGATTCTTAGATTTCTCTCTGTTCTTTAGAACTGCTCTTTATCAGTATCTCGGTGGTAAATATAAACCTGGGGTTTATGAGAAGAAAATATTTGAAGAAGGTAATGTTTTAAGCTTTTGATTAGAATTTCCTGTCAGTGTCTTAGTGAAAATGGAATGAAACACAAATCCCTGCTTCTTTATCACTGTCATCCACCTATAGTTGACTCCTTCTCTCCTGGTACCACACATATATCAATTGTCCACCTTTCCCATCACAAGTGCAGGATCCTACTTGTGGGTCATTGGAGTATTATGCCAGTGCTTTCATTGTCACTGACTCTACTCTAGAAATGTAATTGAGGTTCTTCATGTTGTCCTGGTGCCTCAGTGTTAGAACGTAGTGGATGAGAGCTGTTTCTTCATATGGCCATTGCATGTATTAGTGTTTGATGAATAGGATGGTTGCAGTTGGTAACTGAGCAATAAGTGTTTCGTACTTTGAAGTGATCATCCCTGGAGAGTTGTAGGGGTTCCACAGTAATATTTTGGATTGAAGATCTAGAACTGGGAGGAAATTCAAGTGGATCTACTGAAAAATTGAGGGGGCTTAGCAAGAATCATCCCTACGAATCTGTGGTCTTTATTTTCTGCTTTTGGCCGTAGTTCTCTCTTTACAAGTACCTGATGTTTCACAGCTACTGATTGCAGTGCCCTGCCTGTGTGCACAAACACCTTCACTGTGTTTGAGGTCAGATACATATTTTGAAGCTCACACATGAAAATGAGTGATTTCATAGAATTAAATGTAAGCAGAAGAGTGACCACTGTGTTGACTAAAGATTGGGTTTAATAGGCAGTGCTTTGTTGTTTGAATGATGTGACACTGCTGCCAATGATGTCTGGTACTTTGTGTGGCTATCACACAGTTTCAGTGACCCCTATTGATTTTTTTCCTCTTTTTTTCATTCATCTAACTCAGGGCCTTATTACAGTAAAAGATGATGTGTGGGGGAAAAAAAATGATAGCAAAAGACATTTCTGGGACTTGCATACCAAGCACATAATTGTTTTTATGCCTCTTTGAAATAGTTGCCTATGTCCAGCAATAATGATACACCAGAGGAACAAATCACAACCTGGTCAGCTCAGTACCAGAGCTTTTCTCTTAATGAAAAGAGTATATTCTTGCTGCACAGCCAGTTGCTAGGTCCAAGAATATCTAGAAAGTGCTGCTTATCCCTCAGAAGCATTTCCCTGCAGGCATGGTTTTGATGGGTGTGTGAAGGGAATGCCATCTGCCTTAGGGATGGTAGAGGGAGCTGTAACACAAGGCTCCCGAGGGGTTACAAAGCTGTAGGACATTCAGAAGTGTTGAGGAGGAAGAAAAGAAGGGCAAAGGGAGTCTCTTCTTCCAAGAAGCAGGCTTTTGAAGCAAGGTGTGGGTGCAGTTTGTCTTGTGTTTTTGTATTGTCTTAGTACATCCCAGCTCTTGCCTCTCAGGAGGTTTGCCCAACTGTCTTCTTCCTATCCCCAAAAGTCATTAATGACATGATGTAGCATCCTTTATAGCCTCTGCAGGCTTAGCTGTAATTTAGATCACTGCACCAATACACTAATTGGCAGCTGCCTCCTATTGCCATGTACAGGCTCTGTAGGTGTCCTTTCTTTCCTTTCTCATGAGTTTCATGATTCTACAGTCTTAAAGGCAAATGGCTGAAAGGGCTCCAACAGGCCTTGGCTTAGAAATGTCACATATTTTCCTGAAGAATTGATCTCTCACATAGATTGTAGAACTGATCTTCTTGACTGAGTCTGCTGATCATTCAGATCTCATGGGATCTCTGTTGGGCTTACTCCGTTTCCTCTGGGGTAATTTAAAAAGGAATTTCACCTCCATCTGCTGTTTCACCTGTCCTACAACGTCTGAAGCTTGAGGAGCCTAAGTGCCTGACAACACAACTCTATAAATGTCCAAAAGAAAATCCAATTTTACAAGAAAATTTTATAACTGGAAAAGTACAAATCAGGCAAAAGATTCTGTAGCTAATGTACACTCAAGCACAAGTGCTGTGGAATAACTAATATTGTTAGGGCTGGTAATTGTATCTGTATTGTGGAATAGCAATACCCTCATCATGGACCATGTTGCTTTTTCTACTGATCAGGAGGTCACAGGCTATAAATCCCCCTGTTTATGTAGGTCAGAAATAGGCAAGTGGAAATGGAAGTGGTTGTGAGGATGGAATAATTGCCTGAAAGCCTGAAGTCACTTCAAGGTGACTGAAGGTTGTGAAGTAGAGAAGCATCGGCCATTCTACAGTGAGGTACTGTTGGAACAGTTCCCATCCATCCCATGAAGGGAAGATGGATTGATATGGGAGCTCAATAACCGAGTGTTGTACCTGGGGGTAGGTACACCTGTGGCATCAAGACCCACAGGCAAATCAAAACAAGAGTGATAACAGGTTCAGCTTTCACCTTTCATGCAGTAGAAGGTGAAATCAACAGCAAGAGCAAACATTTTTATTTTACATCAGAGTTAAGAGTAAAGTTCAACCTTTAACCTTTAAATTTTCTTGTTTTGTTACGATAATTCTTAAACAGACTTAATAAAACCCCAATTCCCATGATTACCTCTTCAGAGATGTCTCAGTGTATCCCAGCTGCAGAGGAAGTTCTGCATAATATTAATTATGCACTGAAAATACAAAGAAAGCACTTGACATTTTTCCCAGATCCATATTGTGGTTTTTTTACTGGTTTTAGGGGTTTTGGGCATTATCTTTATTGATTCAAAAACTGAGCTTTGAAAACTTGTTCTAGAACTTACTGTAGGTGTAAAGGATTTTCCCTCACTCACACATAATGCCGAGAAAAAAAGATTATTTACCATCCCTGAAGTTTGTTTAGGGCTATATCTGGAGGACTGTAGCTAAACATGACTAATGAGATCATTGGCAATTACTTCCTGTGCTGCCTTTCCTGGAAACAGCATAAACAGAAACATTTTGTTTGTCCATTGGCTGCATTATTATTAAATCAGTAAATCAAACATGATGATCCTGCTGAGTCCCTTCCAACTCAGCGGATTCTAGGAACATTACCATTTCACAGGATGGTCAGAAGATTTTGATTTTGTAGCACACTCAGGAGCAAATTACATTTGGGGTCTGGTGCATACATGGAATCTTTTTACTGTTCATGGCTTATTTACTCTTTATTCTTTCAGGACAGCAGTAAGTAGCCGCAACAGAAATCAGAGTAAACTTGGTTTACTTTTATACAGTTGAGATAGATCTCTTAAGAGTGGTGCTCCCATTTTATAACTAAGAGAACTAAGGTACAGAAATAAAAATGAAGCTATGAAAGCAATTGGTAACAGTGCCACTGATAAAAGTTCGCATCATCTGATACAAAGTCTGTCGCTCCTCTGTGATTCAGAGGAATTTATCTGCAAGAAGCTACATGATATTTTTTCTGTCTAGCCTGGAATACTTACAGAGGCAGCAACAAAATGGAACTTTTTGTTTTCAAATTTTATTTCTTGTGCCAGAATAGGTGGAACAATTATAAGTAATGAATAAGTTCTGTTAGGTGTTCTGTAACAAAGAACAAAGATTTTCAAAGAAATAAGAGGGAGCCTGTTAACAATTCCCAGCTCCTCCTAAAATGCAAGCCTGCTCACACTTCATATGAAGTCCTGTTCTGAGAAAATAAACAACCCCTAAGTGAGAGCCTGTGGAGTTTCCACAGCAGCGTCGTCTTTGATGGGAGCAATTTGTCTGAGAAGCTGGCAACATACTCTTCATCTCAGTGATGTAGTCCTAGTGAGTCCAGAGAGAGGGAGGATCCTTTGTTGCCTCTATTAATGCTGGAATTATTTTGAGTAGTCATCTCCCATCTCTCTGTTCCATGCCTTGCTGCTACAGGCAGCAGTAAGTGTGGGGGCATTGTGCTGTGGCCATTGTGGGGCAGGATTCACTCTGGGTGGAATTTCCATACAGAAATCTGATGAAAGGGTGGTAGTGGAAATGCAACTAGAATGTGTTACTTGTAATTGCAACAGTACTTTGAAAATACTTTGAGACTTGCAAACAGATTTCATTTAATTATCTGTTGGCATATCAGTTAAAAGTTACAGGAAGGGCTCCTCCAGCTTGATGCATTGTATTCACTGTCACACACCACTCTTGCAGTAAGGTAAGTTAATTTGGAATGATCAGCTTGAACTTTATACAGCCTGGGCATGGAATTAACAATGCTGGAACTGCTTGTTAATCTCATTTTGCCTTTACATATCTGGCTTTAAAATAAAGCTTCACAACAGCAAGTGCTGTATATTGGAAAGCAGGGGGAGCTCTTTCCGTCTTGTACATTTAAAGAGATTAGTATTTGTGCTAGTTCTGAGTAAAAATGTTCCCAGCCTTCTGATAAAACTGTAATTAGTAGGGTGTACCAGCTCCTTTCCATGAAGATATATAGCTTTGAGATTGTCCATGATTAGTAGCTCTTGGCTTTGTAGGTGACTAGGAACATGGAATCAGCCTTTAAGAGTGTTCCTGTGCTGTGATTGCACTGGGTGGTTGTAAAAGGAAGTGTTTGTAAGGCAGATCAATAGGGTGAAAAAGCATATCTGATGTGCTGATGGAGACTCTGTGTGAACGTATGCTGGGATGGGAGGGATAGAGTAAAAGAAGTTACAGTGGAGTTTTTACACCAAAGTCTGTCTTTGTGATAGTAGTCACACTAAAATCTCTTAAGCCAAAGCCTACTGAAGGGGTGAGGGGCTGTAATTTCCACTGACTTCAAAGGAATTGCTAATGCCCAATTTCTGTCAGCATTTGACCTCCTGAAAATTCAGAGGAATAAAGCCTCAAGGTGTGGGTCCTTTTTGAAGGCTATGGAAACCAGAGTATGTTTTGTCTTAGAATGTCTGAATAATATATGTTGGAGGGGACTTTTGAAGGTCATCTGGTCCAGCCCTGCTCAAAGCAGTGTCTTTAAACCTTTTATGACATCAGTGTAAGACCGGGCATGTGTGAGTGGTTTGAAGTTTTGTTAGGTTTCAGTCATAAACCCTAAACTGTAACACTTCTAGCTGGAGCTAAACAGGGAGAAGCACCCCATTTTCACGTACTGAGCCCTCACACTCTCCCTGGCTGACATGCAATGCTGACTTAAATGTGTTTAGTCTGGAAACGTAGTGGTGATAGTTGGTAAGATAATTCCTGAGGGTGTAAATTGGGATTCTTACGTCTGCAGGTTGACAGGGCTGAGGGCTATAGAGCATGTTCACTCTTACAGGGTATGTTCCTTCTGCTAGTCCGTGGCCAACCTAATACCTTAAGCACACCAGTTCAGTTTTAGGAGGGTGTGCTGCCCTGAATTCGTAGTGCCAGCAGTGCTGAAGTCAGGCATTTGATTGCCCTTGGCCTCTTACGTGCAGAGAGAGCCTTCTTTCCTAGGGTACCACAGTTCACACACACACAGGAATAGCAGCTAATGGTACTTTTAGATCATTATCTTTGCTTAGCATTCCTGTCACTTCGTTGTTTGTAAGGCACAGGTCAGATAGACAGTCCTGTATATGTTCATTCCGATTCTGGAACTGATGGATAATGCATCTGTTTCCTCTAAATTGGCATGCTAAGATGAGAATGTGAGCAGCTAAATAACTGGAGTCAAGAATAAACGCTTAGCCCTTGCTTGGGTGATCAATCTCCCAGACTCAATGGGAGGCATGATATAAAAATAGCAGAAAAGAAAATCTGAAAAGATGTGGGATGATTTTTTTAGCGTAAATGTGGTTTCATGTCACTTTATTTCCTTGACTCACTATATCTAATATAAACAATGAAAGACAGAAGAGAACTGGCTTTCTGAGGGTGGAATCAAATGTGAATAAATTTAACATTTAAGCTGTAGAGAGCTCTAGTAGAACTTTTTTGAGTTATGTCTGACACTTACCCTGGCATTAGTGGCTGAAAAATAAATGTTTCAGCCTTTTCATTTAGCAATGCTGGCAAAAAAAAAAAAAAAGAAAAAGGGTCATTTTAACCCTTTGTCCCACTGTCCATAGTCCTTATTTAATGCTGTTCCTGCGGAAAGCTAAGCATCTCTTGGAACAAGTAATAAAGGTAAACTATCTCCCCAGGCAGAGGTAGTAACAGAAGCAAGAGAGAGAATGGAGGAGTAAGCAGTAAAAAACAGGAGTAAGCAGCTTTATTTTAAAAGTACAATCAAGGCATGTTTACCACTTGTGTGGTGCTTTATCCTCACATCTTTCAAGCTGCCTAGTAAGGCTGAGGAGTTTTGCATTAAGCACGCCAACCTGCTTGTTTGGTGACTACGTTGTGACAGTGCCTGCAGGCCCCAATTGGGACTAGGACCATACTGTGCTTGGCACAGTACAAATGAGGAAAATTAAGTCAGTCCTTTCCCGAGTAACGCACTAGAGAAAAATCTAGCTGTAGGTCTCTGTGGATGCATACTAAATTTTAAAAAGTCAGCTCCTCTTACAAAGAATATAAAATACAAAATATTCCTCTTTTTGTTTTGCAATTGTTTTTATGTGTATCAATAGAGGACAGCAGAGTAATCTGGAGAATATCCACATACACAACATGCTTGATTTATTTGGCCTGCATTGTGATTGTACTTAGATTAGTTTTTATTTATGTGGTACATACTACAGGCAACTCTGTGAATGTGTATTTTGTAGGTTTATCTGATGAGGATGGCAGGGCAGGCACATCTGTGTTTTTTCTTGTTTCATATCCCCAGTGTTTGGTGGGAGAGGGCTTTGCAACTGGAGCGTTTTCTGATGCAGGACTCCATCATGGCAGGATTATTTTTTTCCGAGTAATTCCTCTTTACATTCTGCTCTGAAATCCCACTGGGTGCCTGCTCAGCAGTGCTTTAACTTCTGAATATTGAAACCAGCAGGTATGGTGAGAATGGAATATTTTAACCAGCAGTAGAGACACTTGGTGTAATGTATAATATCTGGCCCTCTCTATGTTGCACTGGAGACAAAAGCTGTATGGGAGTCACTTGGGGTACAGCTGTTTATGGACCAGTGACAGGGACTTCCAGAGTATGCAAAAGCTCTTAAACAGGAGAGTGGTGCTGGGTGCTGGACAAAAAAAGGAAACAAAAAGACATATCTGAATTGGTAACTCAGCTTTTAAGACAAGAGGGATGTAATTCTAAATAAAAAAAAATTTGCTTGGCAAAAGTGTAAGATGAAAGACATTTATCCAAAGGTAGACATTTATGGGTAAAGCATCTTATTTTAGAGCCTCTCTGCTGTACAGTGTGAAGATCATTATGGTAAATGCTTACCCTTTTAGATTAAGTTGCTGGCTGTGATACAATTGGAATTAGTTACGTGCAAAGGTTTTTGTAACCAAGTGTGACTTTCAGCAGAAAAAGAAAAATGCAAGAGAAACTGCATGAGCATATAAAGTAGGTTTGTGTAGGTCAAGGAAGCAGAAACAAGAGTGATTTGGAGCTAAAATATGATAGCTCCTCGTCAAGTCCCTGAATTAATGCTTTACTGGCAAGCAGGCATGTGGGCATGTGTAGGGGTGTTTGAGAAAAGTGAAATAGATTACAATCCAGAAATGGGATTCTTGAGCAAGGTGTTTTTCTTTTTCTTGGATGGGAGAAATAGCTGAGTAGTTACTTTTCTACAAAGTCAAAAGAGGCCACCTTTGACAGAAGGTCTCTATGGGGAACAGTACAGAATGTGAATGAGAAAGTAATAAGGGAATATTTTTTAAGGGGTCTGTTCCTTTTTCTTATGAGGGCTATTGAAATAGAAAACCTCGCGAGCACAGCAAAAAGCAAATGCAACTTAATTATGTTACTGATACTGTTCTTCTGGAAATGCCTTTCTTAGTTGTCTAACAAACAGGAAAAGAAATGCTAATTCTGCCAGTAAGATTGTTTCCTTGCTATGCTTAATTTCTTTGCATGTGTAATTCACTGTGAACCTTAAAATAGCTTTCTGGTTCTTGTCTTTCTGGCCTCTTGTGCTTTATTTACTTTTGAATTGATTTTCAGGCTTTCACTCACTTCCTTTTGGCATGAAGATCTGTGGGGATAAGGGGATTTTATCTCTTCCTCTGTCCTCTGCTGCCGTGCTTCCTCCCTTTCCTCTGTGTTGTGCAACACTGAGCTCATCAGCTGGGTTTTTAATACTCCAAATGGAGGAGTTCTGTAATGGGAGTTGGGAAGCAATACTGTAATACAGTTGGCCTGTATGACTAATCAGTTAGATAAAGAATTGAAGCTGCAGAATAGCAGAGCCTTCATGCTTGATTGATGATAACAGCAGCCAGCTGACTTACTGCCCTTACTGCCAGCATCCCCCACAGTATTAGAGAGGATTTCTAGCACGGGACAATAGATTTGTCCTAGTAAGCATAATGCTGGGGTTTGTAGCACATGACATCAAAACCAAAAGAAAAGCAGGTCAAAATGGATGGCTCCCTGAATATACTTCGAAAAGCAGGAGTGGAAGAGTCTGGAACTAATGCTTGCTCATCCCCTACCTGCACACTTCCTACCAAAAGAAGTGGATTAGTCTCTGTACTCAGCACAGCGTAAAGAATCTCTCTTATTCCTAATGACCTTTACCATGGAGCTTGTTTTTCCTTGGCAAATCTCCCAGACCATAGGCAGTGCTGATTTTTTTGGCCAGCAGAAGTTATTCTCTTTGAGTCAGGGCTTATGAAACTGCCATTATACATAAGGGTAGGATATATGGAGTGAAATAAAGTATCTTTTATGGAACCCATAAGAAAGAAAGAAAAGCTACACTTGTTTAATGTAAATGTATCTTAATTTCTTTTGTCTTACAAGCTGTAAATAGCTTTCAGAAAATCTTACTTGCTGCAGGCTTGGGTTTTTTAGCTTGTCTAGGGATGTAAACTTGCTGCACTATCCACAAAGCCATGGATCATACTGGTTTGTTAAAGCTGCAAAGAACGTGTAGACTTGGGAGAAATTCTTGTTGCAAAGAGAAAGATGAAAGTTTTCCTGGATGAAATCAAAATCTGTTTATGAGTCTCAGGAGAGCAATTCCACTCTCCTGCTTTATCGGAGAGTAAGGAGCCAAGAATATGGATGTTTCTAACACATACACATAGTAATACTTTTTATGGATACCGTGAGCTTACCGGGTGCCAGGTGTTAGCAGATTGATTGCATTCAGTGTCACTGCAGAAACCTAGCTGTACTTTTTTCTGTTTAAATATCATTGTGACCACTGTTCTCATTGCACCTATTAAAACAGAAGCAAAAATAATATCTATATACTGGATACTTGATGTAGATTGATGTAGATGCTGTTTGGAGCAGAACTCCACTGAGTACATAAACTAATATTTAAGATATTTTTGTAAGCAGACTTCAGTTGCTGGATTGAGATGTGTACATTGATTTATTATCTATACAAAGAACTTGCCTAAACTGTAAATAGCTGCTGATGCTTTCTGCCCAGAATTTGAGCTTTGTGTTTGACCTACTACGTGATAAGCTACAGTACTGATTTTGATTTCAAGTTGAATGCTGAAAATTCATTGTGAAGTTGTTAACAGCAGGGAGCTTCTTTTTGAAGAACTAAATTAGAAGCTTTCAAATCCTTCAGTACTGACAGACTAAATGACCTCAGCAAATGATGAAGTTTTTATTCTGTCACTGACTCATCAATAGTTGTCCTTCCTTTCTAGGTCCCTTATTCATAACAAAATGATTTCAGTATAAAAAAGAGTTTAACCTTTCACAATTAGCCTTCGCTTCCTGCTTGCTTCATTCCCAGCTGCCGCAATCTAAGCCACAGAAATACAATTACAATATTGAATGGCAGGAATTTATGAGACAATTTAGATGTGGAAGTGAATTTGTTGTTTGTGATGTAGGGACTTGTCTGAGTGGCTGAAAGCCGGATACCTGTGGCAGGAATGACAGACAACCCTTCCCAAGCGACTCCACTAATGGGAAGGTTGCCAGTCGTGCAGCTCTGCGTGGTGTCTGGCAGTGGTTACTCACCCTGAGCTGTTTCCCTTCTGATCCACATGAACTTAACATCCAGCTATCACAGAAATGAAAATGGGGCACCGTGTGTTAACCTGCAGCTGAATCGAACAGCATTTTAATGCTGTCATAAAACTGCAAACTCTTATGAAGCTTAAAATATCCCAGATTGCACCTCTTAAGCTGTTATGCTAATGTTCTGTATTTATGTATGTGCATTACCTAAAAGATGCAAAGTTCTCAAATGGAAAATAAAGTCTACACTATCTGTTCTGAAGTGCATCTGCACCATCTCTTTATGAGGTTTGAACTGATGAACTTGCCTTATGCTGTGCCTCCCAAACAGATGCCAGAGGGAGTCAGTCCAGTTACAGAGATACCATCAGTCTGGTACAGCTTGAGATGCTCTATTTTCAGTGCTTGTCTACTGTGGCATAGCATGTGGGGAAAAATTCCTAGTTTTTGCCTTGCCTGGATGGAGCAAGGGATGTTGTAGATACATGCCAACTATTAAGATGGAATTTTAAGCCATTTTACCCAACAGGCACAGTTATGCAATCTACTTAATACTAACTTTTTGTATTTTTCAGACTAGGCAGTGTGTTTTATAGACAGCTCTGAATGGCAAATTAATTTTACTTTACTCTTTCGTGATTGACTTAGTCTCCTGGGTCTATAAATCAAACAAATTGATGTTTAGCTTGTTTAAAGTTCAGTCATGCCAAAGCTTTTGGCTCTGATGAGCATTTTAGCCGTAGAGCTCTGCACCAATGGGGAACAGATAAGGCAAGAAACATTTTGTCATTTTCATTTTTCCTTGGGGAAAATAAGCTGGAGAAAGGATTGTAATCCCCCAGTGATTTGGGTAAATGGATGGGTGGTACAGAACCAGAAAACAGTCTGGAACAAGAAATCCTCAACCAAAATGTTACTGAGTTAGTTCTGGTTCCCTGTGGAAAGTACATGGAGGAAAAAACAGACAGAGAACAAGAATTGTGCTGGTTGGAAAAAGCAGTAATATAGATACTATGATACTATTCAGACACTCATGGTGAAGCATTCTTGTTTTTTGCCAGTAGTACTCACTGTGAGCCAAGTGAGCACTGTTCCAGCATCAGCCAGGAATCAGTTCTTGTCCTGCCATGTCCCTCTGCAGGAGTGGATTCATTTCCCATTTATGTTTACTTGCTGTAATTCCATATGGGGAAATGTGCAAACATGGGCAGTGTCCTTGGAAAAATGCAGAAAGGAGCAGGAGAAGGGAAGTAAGAGGGACTACAGTATGCTTGAGGTTGTGTAAAATCTGTTAAGGAACTGTGGTAGGTAGAAATTGTGTCTTTATAGTTCCTGCATCTAAAGGAATGAAGTATAGTCTTAAAGTCTTGCAAAGCAGTTCAACCAATAGAGAAATGGATATTTTTTCCTGTTACACTTTTAAAAGGTGTGTTTCATATATTGCCATTTCCTTTGTACTTTCAGTTGAAGAGTTCTTTAAAAATCTTTGCTTGTATCTCTGCTAAAGTCTCTGCTTTAATCTTCAGAGAAATCTTAGAAAGCTCAAAGACACTCCTTCCTGGTTAGTCCCAATACGGGTTTTTCTGCCAATGTATTACATCCTGAAGCCAAAGGTGTTGGTTCTGGGTATTTATCAGACTTCATAGTTGGGTTAGAACAGACTTGGACCATTCTCAGTACTGAAAAGCATTTTATCCCACAGTATGTTCAGAAGGAGGCAGAAAGCATCTGTCCTTTGAACACTTAACTCCTGTATTTCTTCTAGGAGGTGTCTTCATATCATTGTCTCAAAGTCTGGTGTTTTAGAAGTTAGTTTGATCTCTTTGCTTTAAATGTTCCTTAGCAGTGATGGACATTTAATATCAGCTAGCACTTCTTTACCTGTATCAATTTCTCATTTCTTAGCATCTATCTCTATAATCATAACCTTTTTTTATTATTCAGAATTCTAGCTGGCGTGGACTTGATAAAGTATGTGAGCCATAAAATTCATGCATCATATGTAATTTCTTAATGATTCGAGACTTGCCTTTCCAAATATATTTTTAATTTTTACTCAGAGTTAGCTTTTCTGTAAACATTCTTTTGAAAAAATCATTTGCCTCAATCCTTTGGGAAGTAGAAATAGCTTGAAAACTACTCAGAACAATTAAATTGCATAAATAAAGAGTCCCATTAAATGTTTTGCGGCAATTACTCTAAACCTGCTGTAATTACAAGGTTAAAATCATAGCACAAGTTCTGCAGACATTCCTGAAGTCCATTTCTCCAAGGAGGGTGGATTCAAAGCAGCCCTACCCAGATCTACTGGGCTGCTCAGTGGAACCTACTTCAAGACACTAATCAAATAAACCTGTGCTGTTTAATATTAAACTGCATCCCTTCTGTCCTAACCTGCTTTTGCTTTTTTGTCTGCTCGTGAGTGGTGAATTTTGAAGAGAAAGAGAGTAGCATGAATTGCATGGAGACAGTCCTTCGTTTGAACGAAGTGGATACTGAATTAAATAATAGAAAATCTTTGCTTCTTCAGCGGGGTAGGGTTGTGAACTCTGCAGACTAAGGCCCATCATTAGCTAAATATATTAAAACAAAGACAAGGTTTTATATCCTCTTTTTTTCCCCAGCTCTACTTCGGTCCTCTAATGAACATTTTATAACTAAGAGTTACAAGTAAGAGTTATAAAATATGTACTCTAAGCCAGACGTATTTGAAAAATACCAGGTTTTTTGGAGTGTATGTTTTCAGTGTATTTTCTACAATATTAAGAACGATTCACCTTGCATTAACGTTTACTAGAAAAGTAGTAATGAAAATCCTCTAGTAACATGCATTGATACTACTAGCAGAGGGACTGGTTTAATTTCATCCAGGCAGCCACCAGCTACCCCAGAATAGTGCTTGGATGTGCCAGGAGAGGGCATGTGTTATCCAGAGCAGGCGATGTCTCCACCCCTGTCCTGCTGCTGCCATAGACCACTGGGTAACTCCAGGGCTGCAGCAAATTCAGGCACTAGCCCAGAAAAAAACTTGGCATTTTCCCAGTTTTTCAGGTAGGTTGTTTGCTCTTATGGATAACATTCCTCGTGGCAGTTTGCCCCAAAAATGAGAAGTGACCACCATAAAAAAGAAGCCTTAAGATCAGCTGCAAGGATTTTTAATCTTGATCCTACTTTATCTTTGCAGGGTACTAGGGAGATCTAATTTCATTTGTTTTATGTGGGGTTAATGGCTTGACAGATACAGGAATGTTAATAAAGAATTCTTAATTATAAGGTATACTGAATTGCTAAAAGAGGAGATAATATCTCCTTATGACAATTTTGGGCATAGCACAGCTAGCTTACCAAATGAAAAGGGAGAAAAATAATAATTTGCACAGTCAGATGTTTTCAAGCGACAGAGGCAGGTAACAAGATTTGAACATCATTGATTCATCTGTGAGCAGAACCAGAGTACAGACAGGGAGATCAGCAAAATAGCCTGTTGCTGTGTCAATTAAATCTCTCTAGTAAACAATCCAAGCAAGTGAAATTTTGCTTTAGGCATTTGCTGCCTCTTTCTTTAGTAGCAGAAATTCACTACTAGACAATTCCAGTGGTTAAAAAGTATTTGGGTGGTTTTTATCTTCAAAGTACTGTCTATCAAACAAGATTTTGCAAGGAATGTTGCATGAAATTTCTCAATTATCCCAATTTTAGAGAGTCAGAATAAACAGCAAGCAAAGTTTTAAATGACAAGCAAAAATGGAACAGAAGGTTTCAAACAGTTTTTACCTTCTTGGGCCACTATATCTTGAACACTACTAAAGATGAGCATATATTACATGTATTGAAAAAAACAGGTGCAGTGCACCAGTTTTCTTCATGTCCTGAAGGCCATCCAGAATAAATTATCAAAAGCTGGTTGCAGACAAAACAGACAGCTTTAGGAGACCCATCACAAGTGCAAGATACTGTAAAGACTAGGACTGTCTTAGCATGTAGAAAATAAATTTTTTTTAAAAGTAGTTTTAGATTATAGCACAGTAAAATGTAGGACAAAGATCTCTTGACTGAAAGATTCCATGTTTGGAGATATAACAGCAAACCACTGTCCTGCACCGTGTTGAAGAGTTCAGGAAGCTCTTCTGTGCAGTTCTGTGCTACTTGGGCGGTCCTAGAGATGCTTCTGCTGTAGTGGAGCATCTTGATCCCTTATGCAGGATAGCAGCCTGCATTCCTTCTGTGTGTAACACTACCCTGCAGAGTACTACTGTAAGTTCGTCTCCGTGCTTTTTCTTGGCACTATTAGAGGGCAGGAGTCCGCAGTGCTGGAATAGCTGAAATATTTAAGGCCAGTCTTATACTTCAGTAGACTTGTGCTGATGTTGAATTCGTTCCAGCTTCTACATATTTTTAGATATTGTGGCATGAAATTTCATACCCCCAAACCATGGCTTCAGGGCAGCAGTGCTCGTGGCCAGTTTTCCCAGCTCCAGCAGGGACTAATGGCATGAGCACAGGGTGCAGTCCTGCATCCACTCGTTTCTCATTATTTAATAGAACATGTTAACTGTCACAGCTTTGTTCTTCAAAGGAAATTTGGACACAGCCTGTACATTTATTTATGAATTGGAAGTACAAGGGGCAGTAGTTCTTTGTGTAATGAGAATCTTCACTAGTACCTGTTGTCCTGGGCAGTTTGTGTGTTAATGAAGGGTGGAGAAGTTTAAGTCCAAGAGCTACTGATGGTGAGTGGTTCTGAATACATTGATATAATAATCTGAATTGAAAACGCAGCACATAGAGTGACACTTTTAGCTTTGTTCATGTGTTTCTGGATAAAGAGGATTTTTTTAATGATCTGATTTCTTTCTCGTTTGGACTCAGAAGAGCAGTTTAACATTGAGAAGGAATAATGCGAAGGTTACACAATTTTACAATAAATATAAGAACTCAGAGCTATGACAAGGGAACGAAATTTCAGGGCTGTGTCTGGGCAACTAAGTAGTAGATACAATTCAAGATGAAGACTGTATCCAGGTTACCTAATTTGATGTAATTGTGAAGTCTTTAATGAAATGGCAATATAACATGAACACATATTCACTTGGGGATATTTTTCTCTAAATCCTGAAAAAATATTTCTCTACCCCTACAATTAGTTTAATTTTTTCTGTCTAACTGAGATATTAAAGAGTCCCGCAGTTTCAGATATAGCTTGGTTGCTTTAGTGTTACTCCAGTGTTCCACTTCTGAAACTGAGGGACTGTATCTGATGTTGCTTTCAGTAACAACTGCAGTGATGATGTCGGTGGGTAGTTGTCCATCGCTGCTGCTGGTCCCTTCAAACTCTCGTGGGCACATTGGACACACACGAGAGGGGTCATGTTTATTGAGCCTTACTGTAAATTCTGACAGGAAGGACTGTGGCCCGTCAACAGAGGGGAGATACTGTGACTGCCTTAATTGTGGAGGGAACACACCAGACTATTGTTCATCTGCTTGCTCTATTGTTGCCTCAGTGTGTTTCAAAGATGGGAAGGAAACTGTTCTGTCACTATTTAAAAAAATCCCAGCCAAACCTCAAACCACAAAAAGCTGAAGGAACACTGTCCTTCATCTCAAACCAACCCCCACAACCTTACCCATGCCTATTTCTGTGCTGGATGAAGTATTTGAAGTAATTACATGCTGCTGTGTTAGATTGTTTTGATAAACGAAATCTTCATCTTCTTTTCTATTCTCAGTTTTCCAGATTTAGCCTGAGGAGTTTCTGCAGTCTAATTCTTTTATAGCCAATTAAAGGTGTCTAATTTTGCAACAAATGCTCTGACATGATCTTTTTAATTTCTGTAACATGAAAAAGTCATTGGAATTTCTTTAAACAGAATATTCTGTACAGTGAAGTGAAACAGCCGAGTTTAAAGATACGTAGAAACTACATTAAAAAAATCTGTTCCTCTCGTGAAATTATGTAAAATTTCAGCAGCAGCTTTGTAATTTGGAGTGTACCCATGAGTGTGTGTGAGCCTGTGTGTTCATCTGCCATAGTTATGGTGGAAATGCAGAAGTTGAAACCTCCAGCTGCAGTTTGGCTGCTCAGGCAGTGCCAGAGGCTCTGGGCACTCACACGTATCCAGACTACAGCTAACGAGCACTAAAGTTAATAAATTTTCACAGAGGCTCTGAAAATGACTTCAAAGATGTTTGAACACACCAATTCGTGTGTGCAGGAAATCATAAATGCATGTGGAAATATGTACTGTTATCTACAGGTTTGGATTTTAATGGAATTTTTTGGTTCCTTTTGAGCTGCCCCATTCCTAGGAGTCAGCATAGTGATCAAAGAATCGGAATAGGGATATGAAAGTAAAAAATTCCTTTTAATCCCAGTTTTTGCTGTACATTTTACTTTGGATACATCATGGTGTGTCTCCAATAGCAATTACTGGTGCTAACTTTACTTCCCTTGAAAAATACATTGAACTCTCAAGTTGAAAAGCTCTATAAATGTAAAATATTTGCATTATGATATTAATGGTGGTGTTTCATTAAGTTGTTACCAAAGAATGGAATTACAAAAATTTCTGCTGCTTTTTGCATATTCAGCATCTTTCTTTTGGACATCAGACAGTATTTTGACTTTTCTTAGGGATTTGAAACTTCAGAATTGCCTTTGCTAGCAGCTGCCTGTGCAGATTATGAAAAGGACTGTGACAAATAATTCAATGAGTTAATTTTCCGAATTGTCACTTTGGAATGTCACAGGATGTCAGATCACTTGGTTGTTTTGGTTCTGGTATTCTGGTGTGTCTGACTGATTTCAGAAAGGGATTAAAAGGGGCTGATGTAATCAGCTCATCAATAAAGCTGGAGTCAGATGCTGTTTGCCCCTGCCCCATATAAAGTTTTCTCTATAATACAGTTTTCTTTCTCGCTTCCTTACCATTTTGGGGGAGGGTTGAATGCCACCCTTTAGACATGTCTAAATGTTACTGCATATTCTTCAAATTCCTTTTCTTAATGTTTCACAACTTGGGTGGACTTGGGTGCTGCTGGAAAATGAAGATGTAAAAAGAAAGGCTAGAATTTAGTGCTTATGGTGTCTCCACTGTATCCAGACTACATATGCATATAAATTAATATATTTCATTATATATACTCATTAAAACAGCCAAGTGATGAAACTGAACTCACAGTCAGTCAGTCTAAATAATTTCCTTTTGCATGATTATATCATTACAGATATTGAGGACCAAGCATTCTCCTGATATTTCCAGCTTAAATACAATCAGAATAATGCATGTTTTCTACAAAGAATTTAAGTACCAAATGCATTGACAGAGCACTATGTCCAGCAGCATGGCTGTTATTGTAATTCCATTCAGCTTAATATATGCAAACTAGAGAGTTTCAATCAATTGCAGCAATAAAACTTCTGTTTGAGCAGCCAAGTTAATTATTTGATTCCTCATGATTGTGTGTTTCCATGACAATTGGACTGTTTTGTGATTGACACATATACAATTAAAATTTGCCCTTCAAAACTGTAGATCTCTGAGACCTAATGAAAGCTCAGTCATATTCCTAAAGAGCTTTTCATTAACAGAATGCTGGATTGTGACTTTCACCAGCAAAGGGGCTGTGATTTGTAGGTCTCGGCACGACTGAACACAGCAGAATGATGTTAAGATTTATTGTGACTTTAGTCTTGGATTTTGATCTCACCTAAATGTGGACTTTTATTCTCTTATTGATTTAAACTTCCGTGGGTTTAGTGATTTCTTTTAATTAATATCTAGAGTGAAATTACGTAGTTCTTCCACAGTCTAATTTCCTGTTGCCTTCACGTAGGGCTGTGTGGTTAATAGTGAGCAAGCCTGCTGGGGTTTTTAATAATAAGGTTATGCATATACCAACTCCAGGAAAATATATGCTAATGGCTTTACCAAAATTTGCAAAAACTTATGGGCATTTTTGTGGATGAAAAAATTTTATTTAAAACCATAACATTCACTTTATATTATTAAAAGTCTGGTATTATTAATCAAAGTAGGTTAATAACAAGATTTCAGTGGAAAGTATATTTGCTTTTAGTGTCTGAATGGCCTCTGGATACGTGGAAAAGTCCATCTCCCTTTCTAAGGGACCAAAGCAATAGGACCTAGATGAGGCCTAGAGGGTATAGCAGCTTATTTTATATTATCATGGAGATTTATTAGCATTATATGAGCAGCTTAATATATAGAAGCTTTTTTCTTTAGACTGCTAGGGGTGATTACATTTTTTTTTTACATAAAGTATAATATTATTTGTTCCTTTATTGCAATTATTCTAGAAAGTCTCAGACAAGTATATTTTCTGTGCAATTTTGCAAGTCTGATATGGTGTCGTTATATCTGATACTATATTCATAGGATCCATTTCATTTCTGTATGTTTTGAGATCTGAGAAGTATCTAATGCCTGTGACACTGTTTTGATTTAAAATCAAGACATCTTGCTGGTTTCCAAGGTACCTGTATGAAATATATTTTCCTTTTCTAATAACTAGTCAAATGGAGGGTTTTTTGAGGCCAATATTTTTGGCCTCATCAATCCTTTGCTGAATTTTTGGTGCCACAGAAATGAGAGACATCACTGAATCCTTCAAGAGGAATAATGAAATGGGAGGGGAGAAATCTAGCAGCTGAGCATCCATGGTGTGCCCCAGCCCTGAGCTGGCCCAGCTCCACATGAGTGTTGGGACTACAGGATCTGCAGTTGTTTGTCTTCTCCCATCCAAAGGCAGGCCTTCAGATTAAAAGAACAGATGTGCAGACAGATTCTGTCTCTTAAATCTGCAGATTATAAATATTTAAGATGCAAATAAGACTTGTGTAATGGAGTTACTGCTTCTGTATTTTTGGTGGTCAGTCTTGTTCATCAGTTTTATCACACTGGATGCTTGTTGCGAGGACACTGTCCAGGCTGGCAGAACTAAAATTAAACCTGTCAGCTTTTTACTGCTTTGTGGTTTCCCATGTTGTGTTACTCCTTGTTCTGCTGCTCCATAGCCTGAGCTACGGTGAGCAGAGTGCTCGACTGAAAGGTTCTGCAAGGCATGAGAGCTCAATTGCATCTGAGACCAGAGAGATCCCGAGCGCCACACCGAGTATCCACACTTCCAAATGCTGTGCCACTGTTACTGTTTCTGACCTCATTTGTTCTCATTTCTGGGCTTTTTGTGAGCTAAAGGGGAAAGGTTATGTGGTACTGAAAAACTGATTCAAGAGGTGTATCAGATCTACGCTGATAAATGCATCAATTTGAAAAGCAATGCAGTTCCACACTTACTATTCTCACCAGGAATGTGTATTAATCCTTCTATCAACGTGAAGAGCAGGAACTGTAGCATGGCAAAAATGTATGTGAATTGTGTAGCTGTTTATTTCTCTTCTAGTAATTACCTGTTCTGTTTCCTGACCAGCAGTGGCTCTGTAGGACAGACTCAGTGTGTGCTTTCTTCACTGTTCACCTTATTTTCCTTGTTTCTTTGCTGGTGTGTATTTTTTTCCTGCTTCTTTTCCCTCTGCCTAGCCACACAGTTAGTTCTCTGCAGTCATTTAATGGCATATCAAAAACATTAATTCATATTAATTAGTCCATTGTCACTTCATACATTCAGATTTTTGTCCAGGCAGGTTACCACAGCAGCCACGTGAAGCACATCCACTGAGAGGGATAAACACAGTGATGGAGGCTCTCCTGACAGGAGTTGTGACAGTTCTCCAGGGTCACACATTGGCACGCGCTGCCAGTGCCAGTTCACACTTGGCATAGCTGTTCTGTTTACAGTGGAAATGTGGGTCTCCTGAGTGCCTTGCCTTGCCAGTGTTCTGTGTTCTTCTCACCCAAGAGGTATTTGGTGTCAGCCTGTTTCTCTGCCAGGCTTTCAGCACGTGCTGTTCTCCTCAGTACTACACTGGTTAATTTGGTCTTTCAGAAACATCTTTGGTCTCTTGTTTGTGTCTCCACAAGTAACAGAATGCAGTATTTGGGACTCTGAGGTCAAACTGTCACTGAAGTAGATTAACCAGTTTATTTTAATTACCAAATTTCTAGTGATCCGAGTTTACCCTCCCACCTTTTTTCTTTTTCTTTTTTCTGGTTTTTTTTTTTTTCCCTTTTTACTTTAAGTACTGGCTTGTCTGTCTCAGAATCCTAACACTCTTTTTTGGTTAGGTTTTCTCTAGCACATCCTCCCAGTACTTCTTAGAAAAGCAACAAAAAGTTGCTTGAAATTAGCAAGATGTCAGAGTTTTAGGAATATGTTTTCATGTAATTCCCCTTAATTGGCCTTAAAGATAAATACAAAACAAGGAGTTTATGTATTTATTTTTATATAGGTCTAAATAATTGACTTCTTTACAGTAGGTTTGTAATACATTTTCTATATCAGAAGAGCTACAGTAATACATGAAAAAGATGAGAGCAGTCACCATAAAAAAGGAAACAGTGTGGCAAAGCAAATAATTTTTCTTCAGAAGTGCCTGGATAACCAAATTCCTGCTGCTTTCATGTTTTAATCCTCTTAAAAGAAGAGGCTGAACTCTCTTAGCGTTTAAAGACCAGATTAAACCCAACAAACTGTTACAGTTCTACGATCGTTAAACACAGGCACCTAAAGCACTAAGAAACTAACTCTGCTAATAAATGTATATATTTACCGTGCTTCAATTAATGTAAGATTATAGATACTTAGAGAAATTCTATGCAAATGTGGGAACACATACTTCTGGAAGCCAGCAGTGCACATTTTAGCTGCTTTTGTTTGTCCTGGAATTGAAAAATCTGTAGCTGAGCATTTGAATAAGTTGATGCATCTTTAAATAGCCTGAGTACTATGACTGCCCAGTAGCCTGAATGCGTAAGAATGAAGCATGAAGCTTGTAAGAGTTCTAGGACTTGGAATATAAATATTCTTTGTATTTCCTTCTTCATTAAGCTATCCCAGCTTTTTGTGTGAATTTCCAGTTGGCTGGGAAGGGTTACTAAGCTCTCATCTGTATCAACTGCAAATGATGGATTTCTTGTATCCCTGGATATTCTTCCTACCCATCCGTTTACATTCTTACAGCAACAAGTTTGAACGCTAATTATATCCTTACCTGGCAATTGGTTTGGGGTTTAGATTACTACAGTAATTCACCTTTAATTTTCCCTTTCCTTTATTGAAGCAATTTATATTAGTGATCTTAATCTGTGCTGGTGTCACACTGTTCCATGTGCATGACTGAGTAGAGATCCTACTTTTTCTCTTCATGTAAACTTTTCCCTTCAGTTCATCATTAGCAAACAGAACTTACTAAATTATTTGTCAACAAAGACAAAGCATTGTTATACAATTAAACAGAATATACATAATTGTTGTGTAAGTCAAAGAGACGTGCTGCACTCCTTCACTGTCAGCCAGGTATAGATTTTGCATCCTTGCAATTTCTGCTGCCTACACCTCATTAGTCAAATCAGTGCTTCTGTGGAACATAAAATTTACAGAATGCCAGCACATCTGAAATGATCTGATGACTTGTACCTTTTGGTTTCCTAAATATTAGTGTGTAGTTTGTTAGTTTGGGAATGTTCATTAGGTTTATGTGCATACACATATATCCACTTGGCCAGTTTTCTGGAAGATGCGTGCAGTTCCTACAGCCTATGAGAGTGCTGTGGATTCTGCAGGTTCGCTACAGGTCTCTATGTTCTGGTTTAAAAAAAAAAAAAATTAAAATTCTGCTTCATGTGAAGAACTGTAAGAGATGTGACTGAGGCCTCATTCAATTGTGTCTTTCCTAAGGACAAGAGGAAAGCAACACTTCAGTGTTAAGGATTTCTTTTGAGATTCAGGAGATGGGCTTCTCACTCGTAGCTCTTGACCTTCAGCAAACTCATTCTCTCTGTGATTTCTCCAATCTTACCTGTATTTTTTGTGCCTTTATTTTAACTTCGTTAGCATGTAATGATAATCTGTGTGCCTATGGTAGAAGGTTTTATGCCAGTTACAGGATTAGGTGCCCATCTAATGTGGCTGCATAAAGTATTCTAGTTGTCAGCATAGACTGGTAAGACTGTTCAGTGTGACTGCAGATTTTTGGGGAAAACAGAGTTCTTAACCTAGGTTACCCTATAATTTTATTCACAAAATATTGTTAGTTAAGCTTTCACTCAGACTGATGTTCTTCCATTTGGGCACAGAAAGAATGGGACATTTTTCAAGTGCATGTTTTTGGTAAGAAATTTCCTATAGCTTGACGAAATACCTGGTAGCTGCTTTTGTTCAGAGTTGAGCCCTTGCCAGTGTGGCTGCCAGGGCAGGAGAGGTTGGCCACGGGCAGTCAGAGCAGCACCACTAACACACCAGAACGATGTCAGAGCAACACAGGAACAGCTGACAGTGCTGACTGCACAGTGCTGCTGGTTATTGTCATCCCCGCGAAACTGGGACAGCGCTGCGCTGCGTTACGGCAGCTAATCTGTGGTGTGTGAGTACAGTAGGATGTTGATTGCAAACTGCCGTCTTCTTTTTTGAATTAAAGTTGTGAACAAAGATTTCCTTATTATACTCCTAAAAATTCCAGCTTGCTTTGGACAGTCTGTTCTCTTAACTTTACAGTTTGACTGTTAATTAGACTTTTTGACTGGTTAGGAAGTGGTGTATGCTGAACTTAAAAGTGTTCAATAAGCAAAGATTGTTTCCATTTTCATTATTTTTCTGTTTGCAGACAGTGATACTGAACATTGATGGTTTTAAAACTACTTTAATGGTATTTACAACACTTGGAAATGTGAAAATTAAATTTCATCATGTAAATTCACTGTATAATATAGATACTAATAATAAGAATACAACTACTAGTATTAGTAATTACTAGTAAAAAATAAATTTATTTAGAAAACAATTTTACTGCAAAGCACTTTTTCCAATCTAAAATAATTCTTGTACACATTCAAGTTGATTAGTTTAATAATCAGTCTTGCAAAGTGAAAATGTTGGTTTGGGAGTTGTTACTTACTGAAATTTGTATATGATGGATAATTCAGGTGAATGATTCAACCTAGGTTAAAAAATGAATCTGAAATAGTTTTTACAATCATGAACCTAAAGCTTCAGCATAACTGTCACCAGCACTTGCTGTTCTTCCCTTGTTGTCCGTGATTCCTTGGATTTACCTGGCACTCTGGAAGGCCCTTTAGGTACCTTGTGGGCTGCTCTCTCATATATTCCTGGCAGGAATTCCACCAAACGCTGGAATCCAGGGGCCCTTCAGAGCTGTGGCATGAAGATGATGATAAAGATTTGATTTTTGGGTAATCACAGATTGGTGCACACACAACTTCTAGGAACCAGAAACAAAAGCAAGAGACTCTTGGTGTTCAGTGAGTACCTTCAGTGCCGTGGTCTCAGGGTTTATCAGCAGGAGTTACAGGCCTAAGTTTGCAATTTCTGTCCAGTCGTGGCAGTGATTACAGGACTGGATCTGGCTTGCTTTGGGAGGGGAATTTCTACCCTGGAGAATATAAACATCTGCAGCCAGTTTCCCACAGTTGTTGTGAACTTTACTGGCACTAATTTATTATCACTAAAACAGGATTAATTTTTTTTTATTCTTCTTTTTCCAAGATTAAATTTCACTATAGAATTTTGGAAGATGACCTTTGCCTCCCATTTAAATGAATAAATTTATTCTCTTTCTGTAATACATTAAAGGTGACTTTGGTTACCCCCTGAACACTATCAAGTTCAATTTAGATACCCTCAGTATACTAGAAAACAAAATTAGATAATTCATCATCTAAATTAAATGAAACTCCATATTAGCATTTAATATAACAAAATTCCTTTCAAAATTTTCATAAAAGGTGATCAAGTGCTGCATTTTAATTTAATTGGGTGTGATGAATTCTTACACATATTAGGCTGTAAAATTTTAAATTACATTTTTCTATAAAAGGTGTTCACTTACAGTTTTATTGCTACATAAGTTCTTGAAACAATGTTCTTGGTAAAGTCTCACTTATTCCATATATATGTGCACCCATGTGGTACTTGACTGTGTATACCTTGTTTTTCCATTCCTAGATGTCTGTTTGTAATGAGAATTATTAGGAAAATAGTACTAGCAGCTGTCAGCAGGCTCTTGATAAGAAGATTATTATGCGTTAACTTTAAAGAGTTAGGAATGTATAATTCATGGCTACTTGGTGGATTTTGCAAATGTCCCGGTTGTACACAGTTGCTAATCAGAATGACATGATGGAAAACAGATCTTGGAAATACTGTCATTTAGGTCTGTGGCAATCAAGAAATTGCTGTTTTAATGCAACTTCTCTGTTTGATGTTCAGGGAAAAAATCTTAGTCCAATATTAAAAATACTAAACTGTCTGGGCTTCTTATAAGTATTAATTTACAAATGCACAGAAATCTGTGACATTGCCTTCAGAAGAAAGGATTAGCTTTAAATTTGCTTGTATCATAGCACATTGAAGTGAATCACTATATATTGGCTTTGGTGGTTCTATATTTCATACATTTTCTTTTAATATGTCACGTCTTTATCAATGCACCAATGCAGTGGAGGAAATAGGTGCATCTGGTTTGGCAAAGTTAGTTCAGCTCCTGTTTCTTTAATAAATTATTTACTTCACTGGTAGCATGTAATGACTTGAGTGACATTTTATAGGCTGTTGTACATTTTCAGTCCTGACATTTTAAAAAGCCACAGTTCTTATCTGTGACATGTCTGTGTACTGATGCATGGGCTCTTTACTGCTTTTGTAATATTTATATAAAATTTATTGGCAGTAACTGCTATTACCCAGCGCATCTCTTTTGAAAGGTCTGTGTATCTCTCCATGTTGACAGAGCTGTTTGGAGGGGGTTTGGAACTTTCTGGGCATTTTGCCACTACTTCTGTCCGAACTTTGTCTGCATTTGTATCAGCTGCTTTAGTTAGTGGTTGCTCGCTCGATGTTAACATGCTGATTTACACTATAATTAAGAATGAGTAGGAGTTTCTAAGGGAACTCAGAGCTCCCAAGTAACACAAAAATAATGCTGTTTTAAATAAATTTCTAGAGATAATTGAGTGTAAATATTAGAATATCAAACAGCTTGAAGTCCACCTCTTTTGATGGAAAGCTTTATAATGAGTGTGCAGGGTGGCTGCCATTCATTGTGTTTGTATCACATCTTTAAGAGGAAAAACCTCACTTCCCATGACTGTTTCATATGTTTTGATGCAAGTTGTGACAGAGTATATACCCACACACTGAGTTGTGTAATGTAGATACCTCATGTTTGCCATCTGATACCTTACATAAAAGCAGAACTGTGTTGTCAGTTAGAATACCCTACATTTTTCTGTGAAATAAAATAGCAGTTTAGCAAATGAAGATACAAGGTGAAGGAAGCAGGCGCTTAGGGAAAAAATTCTTCCTCCTCACCTCCTTGTCTCTTGGTTAAGAAAAGTAAATCACAGCAGACACAAAATACAGCTCAGAGAACTCTATTCAGCTCAGCCTAAACTTCTGGTGATTTATCTGTGCCAGAGCTCCTGCCAAGGAAAACATACAATTGGGGAGTATCAGCTTCTTACAATCAATAAAAACAAAACATGGACAGACAAATTAATTTGAGAGCATGTGAGCTCTTTTCCACTGGTCTGTTTTCTTTTGGGATGGCTGTTGGTAAGTGAACTTGCTGTGGAACTGTGGATCTTGCTTACTGCAGTCCACTGCTGTGAGGGAAACATTAGCTGATTTGGGGTTGTAAGTGTGCAGTGAGGGCTGTAGCCATGAATCTGCAGGTAATTTTTTTTGCTACCAAATAAATTACATAATCCAAATTCTTTATTAGTTATTTTAATACCAGAAATGCTGGAGAGGAGGTCACCTGGGTGACAGAAAGACCCAAAGATAAAGGCTTTCCATTCATGCCCTTGGCAAGATTTTGCAATATGTGCTTACAGTAGTATTGCAGCTGAATTGAAAAGCAGACTGCTTGTCCATCCACACCATTTTTTTGTCTCATTTACTTTGGACTACGCTACTTGGCAGTGTTAATTGCACCAATTTCTGTGCAGAGGTGAGGGATCTGTCTGAAGGCTGCTCCTCACACTGCCTCAAGAACTTGGGTGCCTGTACAGGCCTTTTGAGTAAGGGACCACAAAGGTGTGAGAAGTGGATTATCAGCACAGTGCAGGCATAAGGGATAATGCATTAGGACAAAGGAATGGTAGAACAGGTTGCTACAGCACTTTCCATCATGCCGTTTGTATAAAAATACTCAGCTGTTGGCAATGCACACACTTGCAATGGTGCAGCGTCAAAATTTGTCCCTCAGTCTCCCTGTAGTTCAATAAGCAACTCACATTCTCATCATGTTAGGAAAGCTTTAATAACTAATTATGTTCACTGGAGTAGGACAAGAATGAAGTGTGGTGGGGATGCAATTGGGGAACTCGCTGACTGGCAAGAAATTGTTTGCTGATAGATGCTTTACTTTCCCAGACATTTTTGCAGTGTCAGTGCCTTGACGTTCTGTTAAGTTCTTTATTGTGAAAATATTTATCTTAATTAGTTACTATAGCTAGAGACTAATTGTCTAAGTTCTTTTTTTTTAGTCATTTGTTGGTGAGCGAACATAAAAGCGCTCAGTCTTTAACAGTGCGACTGGGGTAATTAGTTACAAGTGAGAGATAACAAGCAATCTGAAAAGGCATTACAGGTTTTTCTCCACCTTTCCCATTTGAGAGCTGTAAGATACTTGATTAAAATCAGCAATAAAAGTATATCACTGGAATGAAGCAGTGTTTTTGTAATGACACACAGGTGTTTTATTAATGTCACGTGATCCAAGCTGGTGGGTTTTTCCCCCCCTCTCGTCTGCACCACAGGTCATGTTATCAAATGAACAGCAACCAAGGGCTGAAAAGGGGATCCTTGCAGGAGTAGCAATGAGCCTCAGGAAGCTCCAGGCTTCCCAGGATTTGGGGTTGAAACTCTCAGTTGGCATCGGGTGATAGAAAGCAAAGCTCAGCTTCCCCCTGGCAGTTGGACTGTGCCTGTGTGAACACGGCATTATCTGATCCAGGGTCTGCCAGAACCCAGACAGCACATTAGGGACCATCACTGTTCTGACAAAAATTCTGCTCAAGGAATAAAAGAAAACAAGTAGATTTGTGTTGAAAAGTCAAGTCATTTTTTCTTGATACTCAACACTAAATTTCAGGTTATACAAATGTGATTATATAATTGCTCTGATATTTTATATACATATTTTTGAGATCTTGTAAAGTAGACAAATTCTTCTCAGATCATATGATTAAAGAAGATTCAACAGCCCACAGCTGCACATGAATGCTGTAGTGGGACTGGGTCTTACCCAGGATGTCCCAAGCCATAGGCCACTTGTCTTCTTGACTCTGAATCAAGAACAACAAAAATACAGGTGATAAAGGAGGAAAGAAAAATCAAGGGAAGTGTTTTTTTCCAGTAGTTTTTGTCTACTCCAGGTGACATGAAACATAAATCATTCTTTATTTCTGGCTTAAGAATGAAGAATATTTTAATAAAATAAATAAAATTAGCTTACTTAAAGGAGATAGTCATATTCTTGTTATGAGACAAAAGCTAAAAGAAATTAGGCTTCAAAGAAGCCCTCATCTTGCATCAGAGATGTAGAATATTGTTTTAGCACCTCTGTGGTTGCAGTGGGTGCAGGGTTGAAGGGTTTTTCATTACTTACCACTTACGTGCTTATTTGGCCTTGCTGTACCTTCGAGGCAAAGGAGGAGCAGTGAGGAAGGGTCTAATGATGGAGCCATGTGTCACTGGTTTATGGGTAAACTCCAGCCTCAGTGAAACACAAGGGTGCTCTGCAGGAATCAGCTACTTGAAGTGTTCTTGCTCTCAGAGAGTAGGAGACTGCGAATCCAAGACAAAAGGATCCTGCTTGTTAACTTTAAGAGAAATTGCTAGGATAAGGAATGCTGTAATGGGAATGCTGCATGAAACTCTAACAAAAAATGAGACATTGAAAAACGTTCGAGTTCCTTCTGGTGAATTTCCTGCCCTAATTTCTCTTATTTCCTGCTGTTAGAAGAAAAAATGTCAAACGGGATGAGGTGTGTCTGTGGAGCCACAGTTGACATTTTTAGAGCCACTAGATGGCATTTAGACCTGGATGACTGAAAATGCTGTTGTGTTTGCTTATGAGGGAAACATTTTTGGCTTTTAAATCTATGAATTAATAGGGAATTAAGTATATATTGGATTAAATTCTAAGTTTAGGAATGTGTGATATATGCACATGTGAGTGGCACTGGGACAGAAATCATCTTTTTATGGAGTTTACTTTCAACACTCCAGTTCTGTGGGATTTTCTTGGGATTTCAGGTGATGATGGAATAGCATGACTCAGGAAGGGGAGGGGAACCAAGGAGAGATACAACTAATAGACTTCCACAGTATTATGTAAATGTTATCAGTTATTTAAAAATAACCCTCTCTTCCTGTTTTCCCTAGATGCAATAAAAATCTTTGTTATTTTCTTTGTTTCTCTTACAGAGTTATTACCGAACCAAGGGAGAATTTCCATCTTAAAGCCACTACAAGAAAGAAACATTATAAAAGGTACTGCGTTTCTGCAGTTGAGTCTCTTGAGTGTCTTGTTGCTTTTTCATTATGTATGTTCTTAAATCACTGTCCTGTTATTACATTGCCTTTACACCTCTCAGAAATTCCTTAGTTTGGCTGCTATTGAAGGCCAACTAAAATTTAACGTAGTGGTAGAATGGCTGAGGAGCAGAAAGAAGGGAAATACCTATGATAGGTCTTAAAAGTGGAACTAGGACAGGACCCTCTGCGAGGGTTCATTGTGTCCAGAGCTGAGGCACTGGCAGGGGAAAAGGGCAAGTGCAGCTGAGGGAAACAGGGATGACAGTTTTCTCTTTTGTGATCCATATCTCCCTGCTCCTATTACCATGGAAATACTCATTTAGCTTCATGCTACCCTTGACAGAGCAGGGCTGGTCTCTCAACTGTGTGGCTTCATCCTATGGGCAGTAAGGGTCTGACTCTTAAGATGTGTCTTCCTCTCTGCCTTCTCTCCCTGCCAGCTCTGTCTTAGCCTTTCTTGAATCAGAAGGCCCGTCCTCTGGTCACTTTGAGGATGACCATGAGCATTTTCAGCTGCTCTGAGTTCACCTCAATACTTCAGTGTGCCTGTTTTAAATCTGGGGGCTTGAAAGTGAATAATGGGATTAAATATTAAAGTACTCTTGTTTATTTTTCTGAAATATTGCTCCCTTCTGTGTATTGCGTTATTTCTCTCAGTGTAGGTGGATTGTAGTTTTAGCCAAGCATTCCTCGAAAATAATCCTCTGAATAACAAGTATCATGTTTCTGATTTTTATAAAGTTCTTTCCATTTTCATTTTATTGGTTTTAGATTAAACATTGTTCCTTTTATACATGTCTAACCAAAAAGTTTTATTGAAAATAAATAGCCCATTTAAAATTTCAAAGCTGTTCATAAGAAAGATTCTCAACAGAGTTTAGATTGTATTTACTGACTGAATTGTTTGGGACTTAGCTCTGTTACTTTCACAGTCTTAATGAAACCAGTTAAATGTGTTTATTATAGCTGAAATGCATTCCTATTCATACAGTGCAGGATTTTAATTTTAATAGAATAGAGGGAATTTGCTGTAAACTTTTGAAGTGGTTAGAAAGGTAAAGCAAAATCACTGTTTTTTCCCACTCAGCAGTTATCAGCAGAATGGTTATTAAAAAGGGATGTTTGAATGGAAAGTTAGTTCTTGGAGCAGATCTTCAGTGATTTGGAAGAAATATTTCTGCTTCCAAATAACTGTAATTAGGCACTAGTGATAAGTTTGTTCCTGGAAATAGGAAATTTTCTTGATGGGAGATATAAACTAGAAAAAGCATTTAGATTTAGTCAAAGATAAAAATGTAGGATAGACTTGGAAGAGGTGAGGTCAGAGTCTTAACTATAGCTATCTGGAAGAAAATTATTTCCCCAAAAGACAATTGATAGTGACCCCTTAAATCCAATACTTTCCCCAGCTCCTGCTGATTTTCAGGTCAGGGTCAACCTGAGCACAGATGTCATTTAAATGTGACAGTTGTCCAGTCGAAATGGAGGTTTCTGAGAAGATCAGATTCAGAACAGGTTTTCCTTGCAGGAAAAGAGGCATGGGGAGAAAAGGGGGATCCCTGGAGGTCCGGTGTGGTGTTGGTGTGTAGCCAGTTCAAGACTGTGGTGACCTCTGCCAGGCTCTTGCTGCCTGCAGAGCCAACCAGACACCGTGTCCCTGTGCGCTGCCGGCAGCCCAAATGTTTACATTTTGATAGAACTGCAAACCAGTGAATAAAAAGCTCTTTAAGTAAAGATATGAATCTTAGTCGTGAAAATTGATACTTGCAGTGATGTAGTAAAAGTTCAGCTCAGTGCATGACTGTGACACTTGGCAGTGTCAGCACAGCACCAACGTTTGTGTTCCGTGCGAGGGGAGATCTAAATGAGTGAAGAACGCTTGAGGCTGGACTGATCAATGGGGTTACTATGGCATCTTGATTTACCCACGGATATGAACCAGGCATGTCCTGAGTGTTATTCTCTGAGGGCTACTTTGGCTGTCAGTTTAACCCCACAGAAGCCATATGCTTGGCTAATAAATAGGAAATGCTTCTCAGGGATGAGGATTGCTGCCTTGAAGAGTCAGTGACATCTTGCACCTGGAGCCAGGGAAGTTGAACTGGCAGTTCTTGTGATGATGCTTCTGCCCCTCAACCAGACACCACCTCTGGAGCAGGATCTTTTTGCAGCGTGTAACAAAGACTGTTCTGTTAAGAGATGTTGCATGCTAAAATCCATCATATGGAATCATGGCTTTCTCCAACACTGCCATTAAAATGTGTCTTTTTCCTGTCTTTATGTTTATGCATGAACTGAATGATTATTCAAGACAGCAGATGAGTTAAACACTTTTATTTTGCTCAGAAATTATTTATTAGTTCTCAAATGCATGTTTGCCTTGTAATACTAAAAAGCCGTGGTGTTAATCAGCACAAACTTGGATTGCGTCCTAAACGTACAAGGGTAGAATGAACTTTGATTGCATTTTAAATTTACAGATGCTGAAACAGTGAAGGGTCTGCTCTGCACATAGCATTGCAGGAAGCAGATCAATAGTTTCAGTCTAACAGAGTACATTTACTTAGTGCCTCAGGCTTCCAAACATAGCTTGGGGAAAAAAAATCCTGGATTTAGAATGACACAGATGCTACTGGAGAGAATTAAAGGTAGTGGGTCTCATTCTGTTTCTTCCCTCTCTTTGTATTGGTTTAATCTTTTCATTGATACTGTTCCTGGTTTAAAGCAACAGAAGGTGGAAATCTGGTTGTTTTTAATGAGAGAGGTTGAAATATGGGAGAGTAATGCAGTAAGATTGGTTGGTAAGCAGCTAATAAAATTAATTTGATATAGTAGCTTCAAGAATTAAACATGAATATTGACATTATGTTCTTTCCTGTTTATACTGATGTTTTCAGTTCCCTGGTGGAGCAATGGAGCAGCCACACAACCCACTAGATATGTCTGTGAGAGGTAAACAAGACACATGTTCTGGAAAACAGCTGAGGGGTTTTTGGTTTTGTTTTGTGGGGTTTTTTCTCCTGAAAGCAGGTAAAAACCACAGGGAAGATGCTCGCTCTGAACACTTCAGAACTGTCAATTTTTGTTCCTATCAGTGCCAGTTTATTTATTGGTATAAAATGCTATGGGAGATACTAAGTATTTGATTCAGGTGGGTTAAAGAATCTATTTCTATTTGATGCATTTATTTGCATTAATCTCAAAAGTAGTAATTGGAAATGCCCTCATAAACCCTGAAACTGAAGCCCTAGAATTAAAAAGCATTTGTTATTACCCAGGAATGTAGCTGTGCAGTTTTATTAGCCTTTCTTCTACTGTAATCTATGGATCTCATTTAGCTGCATGCAGTCCTGTTCTTCTGAAACATAAAAGGAAGGAAATCTCTCAATAGCCTGAAATCAAATTATCTCTCTGTGTTAATCTACATGTAAAACATTCAAGCCCACTTCTTTAAAGGAAAATAGTTTTACTGAGCAGAGCTAGTCTCTGTTCTTTGGATACTAAAATTAAGTGGATTTTTTTTTTTGTCTGCAGAGTGCTATTTATAGCATCAATTAACTCCTCATGGTTGGGAAAAGTCATTTGACACATCTGTTGCTGAGCTTAAACACTCACTGTTCTGTGGGGTCACAGTTGGATTTTTTTCCTCTCAAAATGTGTAGTGAAAGGATAATTTTCTACGTAATGGCTCTTAGTTTGAATATGCTGCCTAAATGCACTGCCTTGATGCCTTATGGGGGCATTTGGAATGGGTGAATCTGTTGGGCTGCCTGACTGCAGAGCTGACCTCAGCCTTGTTGCTTGCCATTTTGTTATTTATCTGTTTGATGATAGCACAATAGTATCTTTTATGAAAGAGTTATTATGAGCTTCTGCAGGATTTTCCAGCCTTGCTGTAATATTTCAGTTACTCTGTTTCACCACTGACAAACTGGCCTGGCTGTGGGAACTGCTGCCAGCCCAGTGACTCTTGATCCTGCATTTTGTGAAATGGAGATTTAATGCTCATAGATACAGAGCTGTTCTCAGCTGTAGTTCCCCACACAGAGCCAGTTTCAGTCACATTCCTGGCAATGGCCTTTCTTTTAAAATGGAAGCCCTTTTACCAAAACTTAAAACATCCAGGAGCCAAGAAGGGTGAGGATTCTTGTATATTGTTTAGTGAAATCTTGTAAGTGTTCTGTGGAAGTAACTGCACGAGGTTTTAACAGTGCATTCTTGTTTGGCTTAATTACGGCCAAATGGGATTGTATATTAATGAAGCCAAGCTTTAAAATACATGAGAAAGAAGGACAGAGTGGAGTCATGAACTGTGCTGCTTTTGATCTTTATCTTTTTATCTTTCTCATTGAAATAGCCCTGTTCTTAGAACAGACCTACTGATTTTGGGTGGCTCTGCTTGCAAGGGAGGCTCCACAGTAAGGAAGTACTTCTGTTAAAAATGGTCCAGCCCTGTGCAGACAGCAGTGCCTCCGTAGTTAATTGAAGGCCTGATGCTGTTCAACAGTCACATGAGCTGCTGGAGGGGTTTTCCTTTGCTGCTTGGAAGACATTATTCTAGTGAAAAGGTTATGGTGGGATTTTCTGTGGGCACAGGTTGTCTGTTTCTGCTTGCAGTGAACCGTGGCTGAAGGGTCTGTTGATGTGGATGAGGATCACCCTGGGGTCAGAGGAAGTGAGGGACTTGGAGCTTCTGCCAAAGGCAGCTGTGAGAATACTTGGAAACCTGAATATCCACGAATCAGAAAGGGACTACAAAGTGCAATCCATTTTTAAGCAGAGCTCCTTATTGATTTCAGTGGGGGAGACCTTTGAAAAATCAATGGCACACAACAGCTTTAGTATGCAAGGACATGTGTTCTGGGGTGTTACAGTGATCGGCCTATGAACTAATCAAGCTGGCAGCAATCATGTTTGGCAAGTTCCAAGGCCGAAGAAAAGGTGTCAGAGGTTTGAGATGCAGCAGATTTACTATTCATATTCCAAGAGACATCACAAAGTATGATCTTGTTCATTCTAGCTTTCTTTAAATTCTAAGTTGCATTTTATTTCTATAGAAGAACAGAAAATATAAAGAGAAATATAAAAGCTTCTGGCGATATGTAAACATGGGCCTGATCATATAATATATAGTGTTAAAAAAACCAGAATTGCTGAAAAGATCAAAATACTCTGAATTTTTCCGTAAGAAACCATCTTTGCTTTGCTTGGTCTTTTGGTATTTACAAGATTTTTACGAAAACTATTCCACCTAGACACAGGTTTGTAAATACATGGGGAGTGTTTGTTTACACAGAGAATTTACAGTGCACAGTGTGAATTTATTGACTATCACATACCCCATTAAACCTTAGTGTGGACACTTAGTAGGTGTGAAGTAACGTGATGCCATTTTGCTGTGCTGTTTTATGCTTAATTAACACAAACACTGATATCTGAAGGAAGTGTGGCATAACAAGTGCTCTGACGGAAGAGTTCAGCTTACTCAGTGTAGACAAGGCCCAGAGAGCGAGAGCTCTGCTTCAGAAAGGTGCTGTTTGCTGTTCTGGTCTAAAAATGACAAATTTTAGGAAGAAATTGATTTTTTTTTTACATTGGGTAAAAGTAATCATAGGCTAAAACATTTACTTTAAAAATTGCCCTTGTAGAAATGTTTCAATTTGAACTTGAGAGCATTAAACGGAATTATTTATGCCATTATATGTATGCGGTTGTGAGAAAGATGTTCTGTATTTCCATAATTTATTTTCCTTTCATTTGGAAGTACAGTATAGCAGCTGAAATGTACCTTTCTAGGGAAATAGAGCTACAGTATAATTAAAGCTACGTAGACACACTGCGTCACCATCTCCTGAAAGCACTGCATGAAAATGTGGAAAAACTCCTGGTAGCAAACTACTGAAGTGAGGAATCTTTACCAAAGGGAAGCTGTAGAAAGAACACTGGTGTCATTTAAACATGCACTGATTAATATATAGAGAGATTGCATTGGATATGAGAAAATTCTGTGTTCTTTTTTTGCTGAGAACTGTATCATTTCTGAGGTACTACAATATGATTTGAGTGCTTTTAACTAAGAGGTTAATTAAATTATTTATTTATAAGTGGACTGGGAAGCTGTTATGGTAAGATTGGAGATGCTGTGGTGCTACTGACCAGAGCCAGTTCCATAGTGAACTGTATTGCATGTCCAGAGATTCTTTTGTTGATGCTGCTAAACCCAGTTCATAGTATGATACTCTGCAAATTTACTTGCAGAACGTATTTATTTCTACAGAGTGATTCCTCCTGGATGATCAGATGAAACTTCCTACTAATGTAAAACCTCAAATATTGCACACTGCCATCTTTTTTCTGCAGTAAGAGAAGTGGTGAGCTGCAGCGTTCATTGCAGTGTCCTTAAGATGCAAAGTTCCTTCCCAAGGAGTTTCCCTGTTACTCTTTCCTCTGCCCTTGTTCATTCCCTAGTTTAAACCTTGTTTCACGGACTGCCTCTATCCAAAGGAACAAAAAAGCCCCCTGACCAGCTTTTTTGTTGTTTCTTTTGACACCAGCACAGTGTGTCTGTCTGTGCCTACGAGAGAACGATATTGAAATAGCTCTCTTTGTGAATTCCTCATTGCTATTCATTGGTGGAGGTTGTCACGTAAGGGTCAAATTAGAACTCAGTCAACCAGAGCAGCAATGAGAGGACCCAGGCTCAAGATAGATTTCAGGTCTGATAAGGTGTTTATTTGGAATGTGTTATATGTATTTTATATATATAAAATATAGATATATTTCCAAAGTATTGATCTTTTGTGTGTAGAAACTGACTTATGCTTAATGTATTCCCTCTGGTCATTTACTTGAGAATTAGTCTTTTTCTCAGTCTACCTCCTGACTTTCATCTTTGGGCATATCTTTGCACAGTTTTGTTATATCTAATAAGTTCTGAGCATAGAATTTATTTCTGTTAGTTTAAGAAAAAATGAGTTTTCTGGCATGATTTCTTCCATGCCCTTTGAGGTTGGATCCATGCAAAGAAAGGATCATATTTCGGGTAATCTGGCTGAAACACAAGAAATTTTGTTTATGCTGGCTTCAGGAAGGCAGACAGTACCTGGTCAAGCATGAAATCTGCTGGGGCAACATTCCTCTCTGAAAGTGTTCTGAAACATTTGAACGAGCAGCATAAGTTTCTACTGGCTCTGCATTTCACGCCATGTGGTTGCAGCATTTTTGATGTGGTAGTAGCTTAAGACTGGCTGTGCTGCCTCACAGAACCATGCCTTTGCCAAATGGATTCTGTTCCGTCCATTCTCCAGCAAACATAGGGACTAAATTGGCAGCCCCTGACCCAGAGAAGTTTTGGTGCTAAATGTTTCAAGACAAAATAGATCAGGGATTTACTGAGCTACACAGGTGACCTGATATCCCAAAAGCTTCTTTCATTGTGGTTTCATACAGGATCAGATAGGTACACGTGCAGACAGGTAGAACAAGCTATTGTGCATCTTTTAGAAGTGAATGTCCCCTCTCTAACAGGCATCTTTGAAATGTTCTTGAGCCATTTGGGGCTTGTACATCTGAGAGGGCCTAAAGTTGTGTGCCTAAATAACAGTTCTCATTTCTGAGCGCATGATGTTAGGTTTCTGTGTTTTAAATTATCTGGCTACAATATCCTGTTTTGCAACATTCAGTCATCCTCATTCCAGTCTAGAGTTTTCCCTGATTTAGGACATTAACAGTAAATCTCACAGGAACATGCAAATATTGATCATTGATCAGAAATCAGATTAATCAGGGAGGGGGTTTTTTTCTCCTTAGGAGTCTCAGGATTGGCTTATCTGCATATTGTTCCTTTTACTTCAAGTGAGGAGGAAAACAGTGTAATAAATCATTTCTGCAACACAGCGAGAAGAAACTGGGAGCTGACTATGTACAGAAGAAGCTGTAATACCTTGTTAACTAACTCTGTCTCTTTTACCTCTCTCTTGTAGCTGGTTCTGCTTGAGGCTGCTCTCCTGCTTTGTCTGTACTATTCTAGGCTTAGTGGGTGATGTGCCAGCAGCTCTAACCCTCAGACCCGGTACCTCACTAGGTGTGTATCACTCTGTTTTCTCTGCATGCTTTCTGGTGTTGCATGGGGGCAAGAGTCATGTTTATGCTGCTCATCTCTTGTGGCACTTGAGGCTGAAAATGCCATTAGCATGTGTTACGCTTCAGTTCCATGGATTGTTTAAGCCCCATTTTTGCATTTATGCTGCTGGTTGTCTTCCCTGGAGAAGCACATAGCTGCTGTTTCCGTGCATGCTCGCAGGCATTCGTGTTTTCTCCTACAGCTGCTGGGTTGCTGTATGAACAAGCTGCTTGCTGCTCGTAGAACCGTGTCGTGCCAGCAGGACCCAGTAGGCTTGGCCTGGGCTGGGATAGAGCAGTCGTGGGGCAGCTGTGCTCAGCATCCAGACTGTTGGACGTGAGAAATCTCCTGTGTGCCCTGAGAGCCTTTTCCTCTCCTGCTGAGAGAAGCCTCTGCCGTGTTCTGCAGCTGATGGGTGGATGCTGCGCTCTCCAGAGGCAGCTCACTCAAGGACCTGATCTCCTTAGGAAGGCATAAGGCTTTGAAGTGCAGGGGATTTGAGGTTCTCCATGACTGTTAGGATTTAGGTTGCCCAAATCTCAAAGAACTTGACCCCTCTTAATCCAAAGGTCTCTTTAAATAAAAACTCTTGACCATCAGCTATATCCTATACTAAAATTAGCATGCAGAGTTGACTCACTTTTTTGAGGAGCACCAGGTGAACCTTGGAGGCTTGGCACTGTTTCCAAGAGCCTCAGACTTGGGCATGAGCTGGGGTGTTTGTAGTGTGCAGGACCCCTGCTTCAGCCCTTTGCACTGGGGTGATTTTCATCCATGTTGAGCACTCAAGTTGTATTGACTTAGAAGGGGCCTTTTGATGCATTAGTTTTTCATATGAACAGTCAGAATAAACACATCCTCTTCCTTCACTCTAACTCTAACGCAACACTAATATATTTAGAGTCACGTAGGCAGGAGAGGGAGATTTGCTGCTGTCAGCGTACCCTTTGATACTCCATAGGCAACTGTTTGCTGTGTTTAGAAGTGCAGCCTAAGGAATAATTTTTACCTGGCTGCTCTGGGTCTAATATTTTTATTTATTGATACTCTTTTCAATGCACTTTAATTTATTTACAAATGGTAGCAAATTGCAAGTGGCAGCCTGAGTAACTGACTCATGAGTCAGTACTTTTATTTTTCTCCTCTAGTCTAGACTGCTGATAATGTAAATGGTTGAAACCCTGGGTAAATAATTAGGAGTGCAGTCAACAGCAAGCAAGTATTTATCTGCTAATAAAACATTTGAAATGCAGAAGTCTGTCTTTGTCCAACAGTTCTTGAAAGGCAGTTATTGGTCCTATTGCTGTTTCTGCATAGCAATTAGGGTTTTTATGGTCACTAATTGTACATTTGAAAATTTATACAGTTTATTTTCTGCATGTGTTTTTCTTTGCATAGAGAAAAGAAGCACAATATTTATGGTTGTAAGGAGGTTAACACTATATTTTCTACAGGGAGTTCTCTCTAGAGATTTGTACCATTTATAGAACCCAAACTTTCTAGGTTTTCTCATATGTGGCATCAAGGGCTTATATCTCATTAAGGATTTTCTGAGTAGAATCTTCGTCACATTCTCAGAATGTGACTTGAAAGTTGTATACCAGCTCAGTCATCAACTGTGGCTTTTATTATTAAAGCTGTAACTGCTTTTTTTTTATTTTTCATGAACTGTTGCTAATGCTTTTCCTTAGAACAGAAACTTGCATTATATATTCTAAAGGGAACCTGTTTATTTTAAATTTAGTTATTGTAGGTTACATCTTGTCACCTTCTTTCCACATCCATTCACTTTTTGAAATCAGTCCATAGAAATATCCAGCCTGTGGAACCACCACAAAGTGACTTTTGTGTCGTATCATGGTTGCATGTGAGAAAGAGCAGTTTTAGCTGCAGACAGTGAAGTTCCTGAAAGATGGGCTCTTGCAGGCAGTGGCTGAGAAGACCTGAGGTCCTGCTCTGCAGCACCTTTGAGGAGCCTGTCTCCGTTCCTTAATCCCTGACCCATCCGGGCTCTTTCCTTGGGCCTGGAACATCCCTTCATGAGGCGTATTTGAATTGTGGCAGTCAGGCTGTTTCTCCGCTCTGCTCTAGCATGAGGGCAGTGATCATCAGTAACCTGGGGGCTGTCTTTAAGAATATATAGTTAGAAATACCCCTCACCCCAACCCTCGTGTATGTTTTTTCTAAAATGTGACTAGTGCCTGGCTCTTTGAAGTCCCACTTCTTTCACACTCCAAGGAGTCTGTGAGCCTGACTGCACTCCTGGGAGTAGAGACAACAAACAGAGCTGTGCCCATCTGTGCAAAAGCAGGGAAGCACAAAAGCAGAAACATGGAATTTGGCTGCACACGAGCCAGCTGAGGTCCAGAAAGTCTGGCTGTGTTCATGTGTAGCTGTGCCAGGGCTAAATCATGCTGAGATGGAGCCGGTGAGTCTTCCTGTGACTTCCCATGAATCATGTTATCCTTTTAGATGGTTGTGATTCTCCTTTGCAGAAACCAGAGTACTCTCTGAAGCTTTTATAGACTTTTAATAAGGTAGTGGAAAGTCTCAGAAGTTGACAGCTTGGTGTGTATTTGACTAGTTTGTGACATCTGGAAAACCCTTCGGTGGTTTTTGGTTTTCTTTCAGAATTTCAATAGAAGTGAAATCGATGCATAAATGAGAAAAGTCACTTCTGCCTACTGGTCTGCAAACATTAAAGGCTCAAGTCATGATTATATGTAAACACTGTGAGATTAATACAGAGTAATTCTTACACTGTTCCAAACAAGATTTCATGTTACCTTGATGCCTTTCAAACAACAACTCTCTCTAAGGGTTAACAATGAACACAGAGCTGCTGGCAGGTTATTTCCCATGAAATCAAGGTGTATGGCATT
The DNA here is from genome assembly GCA_013400975.1 of Atrichornis clamosus. Classification (NCBI taxonomy): domain Eukaryota; kingdom Metazoa; phylum Chordata; class Aves; order Passeriformes; family Menuridae; genus Atrichornis; species Atrichornis clamosus. The sequence goes on along the minus strand of WBMZ01017580.1, from coordinate 14,636 downwards.
GGGTTTGGGTCTTTTATTTCTGCCCCAGAGTCTTTTGGGCCTGTTGGACAATTCCAACCACATATGATAAAAGAAAGGAGACCTTGAGCCTACTTAGGAGTTTACAACAAACTGTGTAAAAATATGCAGCTTAATACCTTACTAGTATTCCTCTTTTGGGAATAGAACAGTATTATGACCAACAGTTATTAAGAGCTACCAAAGAATCTGCACAGGAGAGAGACCTGATAAATGTAACAGTCATGGAAAACGCATCAGTCAGGAGCGTGCATCATCTAAAGGCATTGAACGATGAATTGCAAAGCATCAGGAAGCAGGATTTGGAACTATCTGTGCTCATGGAAATCCTTGTTGATAGATGGAAAACAAAGAATCTTTGGCAGCAAGTCAAGGGACAATTTCTCAGGACTTAACTCTCAGCACAGAACATCAACAGTTCTTGAATTACAGGAACTCGAGAAAACTCTGCCTCTACTTGTCTGAGAGGTACTTTAAGTAGTTCAGTAGTAACCTGGTTACTTGTTTAACTTTAGTGAAAGGGTTCTGTTGAAGTCATCATTTATGCTTATGTTATGTTGATGATTTCATACTCTTAGGAGAATGTTTTAAATGATCTTCAGGTCACAGATCTGTGGAATCAATGGGGAATTTTACTGCATGCACCATACAGATGGCGATGGAGTTTTAAATGGGTTACTTCATATAAGACTGAAGTTTTATCCCATCTAGCTGGTTTCTGAGTTCCTTTTTCTGTACTGAAAGACAAGCAGTCCTGTGTGTTTTCCATGGAAGATGTTTTGATTTTTTCATTTGCATTATTAGCGAACAGCTGCATGAAGGACTGTTGCATTGGCTGAAATCATCAAGTGCATTTCAACTGCAGTTGCACACTCTGCATTTAAAAATGTTTTCCATGTTACAGCGTGCTGCTATAATTTAAAAATGAAAACTGTTTTCAGCTACTGTATGTTAAGTTTTGGTGGGGGGAATGGACACAACTGTGTTCTTCTACCATGAAGTTTCTGTCCTTAAAAATGTTAAATTTCTCACTTGTGCTGTTAAAGACAGAAATTCCAGGTGTCTGTAGTGAGAATGTTCCTCATTCCCTCCAAAGCTGTATATTTCATTTAAGTACATTATTATTATTTGCACAGTGAAATTAGCTTTGCAAGAGGGATGAAGACCCTTGTCGGAGCAATTTAGGCAGAAAGATCAAAGGAATTAAATAGAAATTCTCTGAAGGGTGAGCATATGGGTTTTTTCTTTTTTGAAAAGGGAAATCTTAGATTAATTACTTTTAATTTAAAATCAGATCAATGGATGGAAAGATGGATGCTTTTCAAAGAGCACTGCAGTTTGCTGCTTAGTGTGAACAGTATTTTAGTAGGGTGACTAACGATGTGCATTTTTATCTTTAACCTCTGACCTGTACCCTCCCCACCCTTTACCTAACCCTTTCCATTTGCCCTGGTCAGTTAACAGGCAGGAAGCATTTGAAAGCAGTCATGGATGACTATGATATCAGGTCTGCTGCCAGCATTTTAGCGTCTGTTAAAGAGCAAGAGGCTCGTTTCGAGCGGCTCACCCGCGCACTTGAGGAAGAGCGGCGCAATGTCTCCTTGCAACTCGAGCGTGCCAATCAGCCCGCAGACCGAATGAGCATTTGCAACATTGGCAATGGCCAGCCACTGGCAACCGCCTGGCAGCAGCTCGTACTGCAGGTAACAGCCTGCTCCTTTCACCTGTCACTAGAGTCCACCCGTAGCACAGTGACCCATCCTGGAAAGTCAGGTGCATCGTGTGTGTTGTCAGCATTTCATGGCGTAGCTTGTCTTCTGATAGCCCAGAGTTGGTATGCAGTTTGTGTGCTTCACTGAGTAATTTGGGAGCTCAGACTTCATAGCCTTGGCTTGGAAGTTGCTCTTACTTCTCTTAGCTCATGGGGTACTCTTAAAAGTATGTGCATCCCTGAATATAAACCCTAAAGAGGGATCTTCACACCCTTCTCTAAATCTATGCACTTGCTCTAAGTCTGGTGATGTGCTGGTGATTGAAAAAGAAGGCTGAATCATAATCTCCATAGCAAACAAAATTTCCATTAGAAATAGTTGGACTTTGAATAGAGGGAGCAGCATGAAAAGCAGGGATTTCCCTCCTGCAAAGCCTTATTGTTTGTGTAGAGAGGACTTCATAATTTGTTTCTCATGTGTAGTGAATTGATAGACTATTTTAATGATGCAAACTGGCTTTGTGGGTAGCTTTAGATTTCCAAATACTGTTTTGCTTGATATACGTTCTTTAACTGTTTAAATGTGCAATGATAAACTACTTACGTCTCTAAATTACTTCAGCTCTCAAATCCCTCTGACACACAAGGTAAGTCATGCAGAAGCAATAGTAACATTTCTGAAGGTCTGTTTCCTAAGAAAACATTGTTCAATTCAGAAAGAAACTCTGGGCTATGGAGATTCTAGAAGTTGTTTCCCAGTTATCCCAGACTGTTTCACAATTATACTTGCATTGAGCTGTATTCAGGCAGACTTTACATTATATTACATTAGCACTGCTTTTCTATTAACAGCTGCCAGGTTTCTGTTCGTGTAGATGCTCGAATTTAAGACTTCATGTGAAAGGAGCAGCCTGCACTGGTTAGGCTTAAAGTCTGCCCGTGGCTGGTAGGAGCTGTAGGTTGTTATCCTCTGATGAGCAGCTGGGCTGGGAGAGGGGAGATGTGCTTACATGTTTTTAATAGGAAAAGGACAGGATCACCTTCACTTTTTCTGAATGACTTTGTGCGAAGTGCCTGATTAATAGCTTCGGAATGAAATTCCTTATCCACAAAACTGATGAAGCATGAGTTTTGTGCAGTGTAATGGCTTAAGGTCTAACCACTTCCAAGTAAACTTAATAAAAGTGTTTTAAGTTACTGGGGTCTACGTGACTCTTACGGAGGAACAGCTCCTGTAAGTGACCCCAAGCTGAATCTGTGTACGCTCAGCTCACTGCCACTGGGTGAGGGGAGCTTTGGTTCATAGATAATTTGCACTGAGGTTTTTAGAGTAGCTTGTATATGAAATAAAATAGTTAAATAGCTAAATATGCACAGTTAAGAATTAATGTAAGGTTGTGTGAATTTTCATAAAATGTACCGAGGGCCAAATTCCTCCCTGACTTACTAGAATTAATTAAATAGTGTCTAAATGAAGGATGAAAGCTGTACATTCAGTCTTATGCAGAATATATGATTATTTCATCTCTAGTACTGTATGTTGCATTTCACTGTGAAAAGTACACAAAGCAAAAGGCACTCTGTGCTCTGCTGTCTGTAGGGATTGTTTACACTTGGTACTGAAATCCAGCTCTGTGAGGCTGTGTTTCAGTGAGGACGGGCTGATTTCTGCAGATCACCCTATCCAACTATTCGTTATAGGGAATATTACAAAGTGACTCAAATAGTAGCTGTTCCATTTGGAACTTGCATGGTGATTCTACATAGTTTAGTTATTCTGAGCAGAATTTGGACCAAAATAAATGAGGGTTAACTCAGTTTTTTTAGAGTGACAAATAATCTTTAATGATCTTCACAACCAGGCATCAATTTTCCATGTTGTTTATTTGTCAAAGTGGAATCTGCTAAAGGCATTTGTTAGGGAAGTGTGTATAGTCAGGGCTTTGTTACTAGTTTCTCTCAGCACTTTTTTAAAAATATACAATCCCAAACTTACTCCCTTTTTAGAATAGAAAATTAAGCTTTTTTGTTCCTTTTCATTTTAGTCAAGGAAAAGTATTATATATATATAGGCAATGTGCCAGGAGTTGTAACAGTTTTCTGCACTCCTCAGAAGACAAAATCAAGGTCTTATGAAAATATTGATGCTAATTAATTAATTCTGGAACTCATTTTTTAATTCCTTTTTTTTTTTTCTTTTTTTTTCCACATACCAGCTTTAAATTCATCCCATAACAATAGCTCCTTGTCCTAGGCAGCCCATTTGCCACTTGCTGGTGAGTTCTGCCTGTTCAGTGTGAATTCCCAGCACTTGAATGGAACATGTGAACTCTGGTGCACTTGCTGACTTTTTCTGGGAATGTATGTGCCATTGTGTCTTTTGGCCCTTGACGAGAAATATCAGATCTGCAAATGAGGTCAGGGGTGTGCTGTAAATGCTAAAAAACACGTGCATAGACTTCTTGATTTTGCATTAAGAAAGTGTGGCCATCTTTTTCTAAAAATTACCTTAAAGATGCTTTAATGGGAGAAGTTGATTACTTGGACAAGCTAAACAAATCATTAATGGTTTGTTTGATATTAGTTAGAAATAGCTGAGATTATTAATAACAGGAGACTTTCTCAGAGGAGGGGTTTCTGGGAGATAGTGTCCTCACAATGAGAGATCCAAAATGTTGCTGAAATGACTCCCATGAATATTAGCGAGTCTTTTGTTAAGGTAGTGGCCAAAGAATTTTTGTTTCCATAGCCCATTGCACAGGGCAGTGCCTGTCAAGCTGCCAGGCTCTGCAGAGGTTTGTACCCATCGCTGTTCCTGCAAGAGGCTGTGAGCAGCTCCTGCCATATGGACAGTCAGCTTTAACCCACACAGGCCCTGGTGAACGGGGACAGAAATGCTCCTTGTGGTTAATGCACTTGAACGAGGGGTAAATGTAACTTGGCCCTGTGCAGTCCCCAGTCTTCTCCCTGTAGCTGCAATTAGAGTTTGTTGCTGAGTGTGCAGCCAGTGACGTGAATTAGGGTTTTCAACTCTAGAACTTCTGGGAGATGTGCACTATTATAGATGTGTTACTGCGGAATTTGAAGTGGTCAAATGAAGTGCTCTCTCAGACTAAGAACCCTCCGGACAAAAGGTTGTTAGTTACACAGTGAAAACCTTTGCATTACCCTGAAAAATGTAACATTTAATGAAATTTTGGTCACCGATCTTTTATCTGGTTAATAAAAATCTCCTTTCAGTTTTTAAGGATGTTCTTGACTGTCTCTGGCTTGGACTGGTGAGAGCCACACGGTCATTGCTGTTGGTTTCTGGAAGTGAGACTCTGGTTGTGTAAAAAACAGAAGAGAAGTCTGTTAATGTGTATTTATTTTCTTCTCTAGTTTTTGAGGTAAATAATGTAAATTGGTTGTTACATTAACCCAAGCCGTGGGAGATTTGGAAGTTTTTGCCTTTTGATCAGTTTACCAGGGCAGGCACAGTCCAGTAAGTTTCTGAGTCACTGGTGAGTAGCACCCATCACGTGTCTTGTGTTCAAGTATCTGGTTGATAATGTTTTTTACAAGCCTGATAAATCTTAATGCTCTTCATGTGTGAGGTATTTAGTTTCATCTACCTGGTTTTATTTAACTTCTTTTCAAATCAGCCCTCTGCTGCTGTTCACAGTGGGAGCTGAAGCTGGGCAGGGAGGAGATACGGATGTGCCTGGGTGAGGTGTGGGCTGTGGTGGGCTGACACAGAGCTTCAGTATTACCACTGCATAGCTCACCATTCACAACATAACTTATTCATAATAAGGGAGATTCTCTTCTTTTTTATATATATACACTTTTAATAAAACATTAGACATATGAAACCTATTAAACACAAGGCTATACCCTGCCTTGGTTTAAATTGGCATGGCTCCATGGGTCTCAGAGAAGCTCTGTTAAGTCTGATCATCTGGGGAGCTGAACAAGGTTTGCATTCAAAAATGGTTTCCCACTGGTACTTGGTGACAACTTCCATTCCTGTTAATGTTGCGTAACCAAAATAAAGCACAGCATTCAGTAAACCTCTTTGGCCAACAAAAGCACTGTAACAATACTCCAACTTCAGTGATTTTGGAGTGTCCTATAGGGATTTGAGAGGGTTTGCTGTCAGGAAAAGGTAGGTATTATCCCCCTCCTTACAGGTAGGAAAGCTGTGGCAGTTGCTAAATCTCACATGGTATAAATAACAGAAATCAGTCCCTTGCATGCTGGTCCAGGGTTTTACTTATCAGGTAGATTGACTCTGATGTGCCTGTAAGAAGTAACAAGGGTTGATCTGAGAAGTCTTCACACTGACAACATTATCCAGTAATTAAAAATTTATTACATTTCACTGTTATTTTGATTCTTTTAGGTTCCCAGTGGTGGGTTTGTTTGGGTGTTTTTATGTCAAAAATCAACCAAGTTAATAAAATTAGGTTTTTTTTCTTCACTTTGCAAATGTGATTATCACTGTTCAAGGAAAATGAGCTTATGGAAAAAAGCTGCAGAATAGTTTTATGGTTATGATTTGGATCATTTATATTTCAGCTTATGTTCCAGGGAAATAACAACTGTTTGAAAACAAACACATTTCACATTTTTTTATTTTTTAGGCAAGTATTTTGAAGCCATAGTTAAGCACCAATATTCTTCAGTTGTTATGTTAATCTGAGATACCTGTGACTTCTGCCAAAGAAGACATTTAGTGAATTGAGGGTCATTTTCAAATAAAAGGTGAACTCTAAAGCACACCAGAACACATGGCGAGAATTTAAAAAAAAAATACAAGAAGATTAGCTCAAATTGCTTTTCTAAGAAAACACCATCATGTTAACCTTTCTGAGTTAGCCTGGGCAACAATAACGCTTCTGTCTGTATTTCATTACTTTTATTTAAGATTCTCTGCTCCACACTGTCATAGTGCAGACTGCTAGAATATAGAGGCTGTTTCCAGTGCTTTGAAAGTGAGAACATGGGAGCATTAATACTGTATGTAATGGGTGCATTAATACTGTTTATATGTTTGAACATGTCCAGAGAAGCAGCAGAAATGGGTTCTGAGCTGCACCGAATCTTCACCTTACCTTTTCTCTGTTCTCCATCTCACACAGAATGCAGTTCCATCTTTGTATGTAAAGTTTTATGTAATTAGTTCTAGGTTGTAGTGCTTCTTGGCTTCCTGTGTTATATAACATATTTGTGCTCATATTAAGGGAGTAACAGCATGGAAAATTCCTTTTTTTTTGCCTTACAGGTAAGGTCAGGTGCAGACAACAATGCTGTCAGTTCATGAGAGCTCCCTAGTGTTACAGTACTATTTCCTGCCACGGTGCCAAATATCAAGAAAAAAACTCTTTGGTAGTTAACCCATGGATGCTCTACTTCTGCTGGTACTGAGCAGAAAGCAAAATGTTGAAAGAACTTGTAGGGATAATCCTAATTCCTTTATAAAACCAGTTGAACCCATAGAAATGTACATTCTGCTGGAGGGGTACAGCACAGTTTGGTGTCAGTCACCTCACGCCTGATCTCCAGCTGCTGCTGCTGCCCAGCTCTGGCACTTGGCTCGTGTCCCTTTGGCCTGCAGGCTCCAGGAGTTACACGGGCACTCGCTCTGCCCTCAGCCTGATCCTGCACATTCAGTGTGAGTAGAGTTACGGAGTTTCTAGGAGTGACCTGGGTTAGATTTCAGCTTCTGCATATGTGCAACTATTCAGAGGCTCCAGGGGGGAAGGAGGAGGGAGATTTGGGAATATGATTCCCATGGGAGAATGAGTTCTTAGATCAGAATTCAGTGTGAGCTGAGAGATACTTGCAGTACCTAGGGATCCCTGCAGTTAGGAACTGGACCAGGAGCCATTACTCAGCTACTTTTCAGGGAGATGTGTTCCATGTGCTCCCATCCCTGGCTTTTGCTGTGTTGCAGATGATAATAATTGCATTTAGCTTGGAGGTTGGAGATTTGGGTGCCTTTTTATGGACATTGTCCCTTCTCTGTCAAAGCATCAGCTCACGTTTTACAGTGAGAGTCAGGACCTTTTGCTGACAGCAACAGTGGAAACTGGGAGCAGGCCCTGGTGTTTCTCTGGACCAGAGCAGTGCAGTTGGCTTTGGGCAGTGCTGCTGCCAGCCCACACCCTGCAGACCTGAGCCAGAGCAGGAGCTCTCTTGGAATTACTGCAGGTGTCCAATAGAGACTTCACAAAGTGACAGCATGGCACGTGGCACCACTGTGAACCCAAGGAGCTCCTGCTGTTTGCCTTTCTGCTGGGATGACCCACATTCCAAAAGAAATCCTAGAACCTGTTTCATGTATTGCAGGAGGAATTCCATAACAGAAGCCTTAAAAGAAAAAGAAGTTTGTGTGACAGGCATCATTGTATATATCATATGAGAGGCTCTGAAAATGGACTCAAGTAAAACTCCAGCAAGAATTTACATTTCCTTGTTCCTGTATTTCTTGAATAGTGTCTCCCCTGTGATTATTCTTCAGTCTTCATTTAAGGCCTTAGATGGTAAAAACATGGATACAGGTGAATGGGAATATTAGTATCAATTTCAGCAACAAGTAAGAAGATTTGACCAGCTGAATCAGAAGCTGTGTAGTGCTTTCCAGAAGGGATTTATTTGATAAGCAAGCCACTTAAACCCCACTTACTGGAGTTACTTGGGGCTCCAAACTGCTGGCATGCAGCAGAAGCTGCTCAAAATCTGATGAGTTATCTAAGAAATGTTGGTATAAAACTTTGTCAGCAAGTCTAGTTTAAAAAGTAGATTCCAAAGGATTCAATAAATTTTCTTTTTAAAAAAGGGACCCAGCAACTGAGATACTGATCCTCTGTCTGGTAAGCAAAGAATTACTTTATATGATTTGGTTTTTTTTCAAAAGTTAATAACATGCTATTTTATAGCTCTGCTATAGCTCTGCAGGTTGAAAATATACATCCAGCTCCAGCACGCCTTTGCAGAAATGTCATTCTTCTCTCTGTCATCAAAAGTACCTCACACTGACGTCTCACACTTCATCTGTTTAAGTGTGTGCTGTGCAACTCCATATGGGAACTGCTGAATTCCAAAGTGCCATCTAATGTTTGTCTGCAGGACAGCAACTGCCTTGCACTAATGACTGTAATACTGCAAAGCAATGGCCACGTTTACCCTAAACATCACAAATATTTTTGCAGTTTTCATTTGCCTTGAAAGTTTCAACTCCTTTTGGTTTTTTGTGAATTTTTATTGAATGAGGTTTTTGGAAGCAACTGAAAGGCAAGGATTTTCTTGTTTTGTTTGCTAAGACTTGTGAAAGAATGATTTTTCACAACTGTTAACCTTTCGGGCCTGGAGCTGGGCAAAATTTAAATTAAAAATACTTGAAGATAATGGCAAATTCACTGTTTCATGCTAATTTTCCATGATTTTATACTGCTTTACTAATAGAACTGTGTTTTCTTCTAGAAGAACATATAAGAGAAACACATTAAATTCTGATGGCTGTGTATTCCTCATTATGTAAACAGGCATCTAGGTTGTTCTTTGCATTACATCTCTGAGTGCTACAACATCAGCAAGTATAACAGCAAGTAATTATTAAAAATGTCTTAAAACAGGAACATTAAAATGTAAACATTAAAGAGTAGTATCAGGTTTAACAGGACTTTTTTAAAAAACAACTTTCTCGTCACATTTACCACATTTGCTTCTTGATAATTAACATGAATCGTCTTACATTAAAGTTGTGATTTATTTTTCATGTCCTGCTGCTTGTTTGTTTCTCAGCTCAGACAGCAGAACATGATTAATTGTCCTGGCTTTTAAAGATTTTTAGTTGTCCTACATTTTAGTTCCCAAGCATACGACTGTATTAGTTCAGCTGGGATGTTCAGGAAGAAAGATTTTAAACTGTCACAAAGTCTTTTTGCACTGTATCTCCCAATTTTATGAAAAGATTTGTTCCTAATGCAGGCCTTGCTCCGCAGGGGTGCAGCAGGCAGAGCTCTATCCCCACAAGGTGTTGCCCAGGAGCCGCTCGGTCTCCGTAAGCCCCTGCCCTTGCAGAGCCGTGTGTGGCTGCAGGAAGGCTTTGCAGAAACTATAAAAACCACCAAGCAGCCAACCTGGCAATTTCCTCTTCCCCTGAGCCCTTTGGGCTTTGGACCTGAAGGGTTCAACCTGGCTTTTAAACATAAAAATTTTCAGCAGTTCCCTTTCAGCTGTCTGCAGTGTCTGTGAGCTCTTGTGAACTAATGCTGAAAGAACCCAAAATGAATGTTGGGTTATGATGGCATTGATAAATTACTGAGGCTTTTGCTAGTTTAGGCTGTCTTGTTAGTGGTTCAAATTATGCTCCCTCTTGCTTTGTCACAAATGTGGAGTAATTCACTGAAGTCATCAGTGTGACTGAGAACAGAATGGCCAAAGATGGCCATGGGCAGCCTGAGGCTGTGTGCCAACTATAATTAAAGCCTTTGATTTAAATAAATGTCACAGTTTACTCTTTATATAGATATTAAAAAAACCAAAACAAAACACAAGCCAACCAAACAAAAAACAAAACCCCCAACAACTGCTTCTTTTTTAAGCTACCAAATTACTAGCTAAAGAGAATATTTTGTATCCATGGTTGTGATGACTGAGAAATGCTGTAGAATACCGTCAGAGTTCATTTTAAGGACTTAGTCTAAAATGCTGGTGCAGTGGCATTTTTAGACTACTGTAGTTACAGATTAAAAGGAACTATAGTGTCTGTGTTTCTAACCCATCTCGATTAGCTCTTCTTTCTTTTTGCTGTCTTACTTTCATGTGTAACTATTTAGAATACAAGAAACTTGCTCTGGAATAAATTTCCTACACAGAGACCTTAATTCTCTCTTCAGAAGGGACTGCAAAACAGCTTCAGGTTTTGGTTTGAAGATGACAGTAATTACCATGAAAATGGGTAGATTGTGCAGACAGTTATCGGTCCAGTACATCATGGCAAACCACATTTTTGCCTCCTGGATGAGAGAATGACGTGTTAAGCTGATACCTTCTAAGCAAGCGTTTGCAATATGCAGCATGAAATACAGCACAAATCGTCTGGAAAATCCTAAAACCAAAACAAAATCGAAGAAATGAAAAATGTTTAGTACGGGGTCTTTCTTTCCTGCACTTGAGTCTTTGTTTTCCTTTCCAATAACTACAGCATGAAATTATGGTCACAGTACCAACCTTAAACTTGATTTGTTTTCCTTGCTGTTGTCATTCTGTTATAAATGTCATGGTAATTTAAATTTTTTTTTCATAAACTGGAGGGGTTTTTTTATCCCTTTAAAATGTGGTTGATTCTTACCTAAATGAAGCTGCTGGGAAGAAACATAGGTCATTCATTCCACTGCAACCTATAAGCAGTGACATGTAGCTTCCTCTGTCCTTTGTTTCTAATGTAAGCAGTGCTGTCACCAGACTGTCCTTGTTCTCATCCTGTCATATGACAACTTGGATGAAATGGAGTTGACTGATATTAGATGTAGCAAGATGGAAGCTGCGTTGGTATAGAAATTAAAATCCCCAGAATTTACTGAAATACTTAATGGTGTCATCCTGTAGAAAGTGTCTGGTTCCTCTTTGCTGTATCATTCTTCAGTCTTTGTGATCCTTTAGACCTCTTCTTTAATACTGGATTCTTAAATAAGGAAGACACTTAAAATCATCCTCCATCTATATACAACAGCTCCTTGATTGAGGCAATCTGGCTTTGTCTCCACTTCTAACCTTGCAGTATAGGAGCAAGAAGATTGTCAAAACTATGTTCATGGAAATGTTAGAAGTATCCATGTGGATGTGTCCTACTAGAGTCACGCAGCCCTTTTGGAGCAAGTACAGATGCTTTTAAAGGGCTCCTGTAGCTTTTCAAATACATTAAAAAATGATGAAAATGCTAACAGGAAAAGATTTCAAAATGTATCTTGGAGATAGAATGTTCTGTTTTCATTTTCTGGATTAAAATTACTGCTGTAGAGCATCACAGTGTGCTGTGCTTTAGTTCTCCCACTTACCTTGTTTATTTGCTGCATGAAATTCACAGGACAATAAAATATCCTCAGCATGGAAGCCCCTATCTGAATGCAGGCTCTCTAATTCGGAGAATTGCCATGGGTGATGGTGTGGTGCTTTTGCCTATGTGGTTAGCTGGGATTCTTGATTCATCTTGTGCCTTCTTGCTCTGCTGGGTTTATGGAAGTTACATATCACTGAAGCCATATGTTATGATCCCAGGCAGAGCTGTAAACCATTTCCTTTTTACTGCCTTGGAGAGCAGATCAATCTATAGAGCAGCTCTAGTGATGGGGAATTTTTTAAGGATAATGGGAGAAAATAAGAAAAGAGAGCTTGGCCCAGATACTATGCTACTCCATCTTACAAAGAATTAAATCCCTTCCTATTTATAAATTTTTAATTTCTCAGCGAGAAGAAAGAAGGTTTTCACCCTACTTTCACAGCTGGAAAAAAATGTGACAGATTAAGAATTTAAGGTTCATTAAAAAAAAAGAGGAGGACGTTGTGATGTAGTCAGCAGTCTGATACTAATGGAGAGAGTGTTTGTTGGCAGAATTTGGATGTTCAGTATAACCTTAGGGATCTAATCCATAACTCTTTTTTAGATAATTAGTTCTTTGACTTCAGCATTGCCAAATCTCAGCATTCAGAATTATATGAACTGGTAAAATATTGCAAGAGGCTAAGGGGACTTGAAATGTAATCTGCCCTTTTTTAAAAAAAGAAATCTTTTAGCTTTGAGTAAAAACATTTTCAAAATTTACTTTACAATCAGAAGGCCTACAAACATCTGTTTTATTTTTCAAAGGAAAGTCATGTTTTTAAAATAACAACCTGACTCCAGCAGGTGGGACTTCAAAATTCAGCAGTGCTAATGTTGCATGGCTTGCACAAATACCTGTGGGTTTATAACATGAGAGGCTTCTTATGTGAGTAAGAACTGGCAAGTCCATCCAGGAAGGTTTTCAGTTCCATCACTTTGCATGCAAGAGTAGCTCCTTCAGTGCCCTATGGATATAGGCTTTACGTGGGTTTTTCTTTGACAGTGTCTGAAGGTCTGGCATGTAGCCAGGTGCAGGCCTAAATTGAATGGTGCTGTTCTGTGCCAGCGTGGCCTCAACAAAAGTGGAGCTATTTTAGTTTGTTAACTAAAGAAAAGTTGGACAAGGCGAAGGGGTGGGAGAGTGCTGTACAAAAGTACAGGAGACTTCTACAAACCACATTGCTTTAGCCTTTATTATTAATGGTCACTACCAGCTGCCTCTAAATTATTCTCCTGTAGATAGAGTATGTCTTGTCCCTCCAGTGAAGAAATCACTTCCGATAAACCTCATGGAACATCCACCATTGCCCTTGTCAAACTTTACGGCACTTTTAAACAAATTAGGATGAGCTGAGTAATGTAGTTCTGCCCTCTTCTCTGCCCCTAAAATACAAAGCCTTAGCTCTGGTATTCTGGAATGCTGATATTGGCAGTAGCAGGAAGGCTGAAGTGAGGATTAAATAGGTCTGATTTCTGCTGCTCTTAAATGTCTGTAGAGGAGATGTCACCTTTTTATGTTTATCTGGTAGGATTGATAGTCATTAACTGTTAGTTGTGGTGACACAGGAAGTATGTTTTGGAATTTTCAGGGAACCTGAAGCGGGGATGAGAAGACCCTTTTGTGCAAATGTGCCTATTCTGATAATTAAAGAAGATTCAGCTGTACCTTTCTTTCTGCTTTATGGCTGGTCTCACTGTCTCTGACTGTGCCTGTTTTCCAGGGATAGTCTCTAATTTTATGCCAGTATCTTTCAGTCCCTAATTACCACTGTTCAGCCACCAGCTGTTACACTGTTGGATTTACTTACTGCTTTGGTTTGTATGGAAGGGGGAGAACCACCACTGCCCCTTGGCTGGTTTTTCTTCACTGGGGGCCTCGTCTCCCTCCCAGAGCTGGCCAAGCAGCTTACCGGGAAGGGCAAGGGCTCTGGTTCATTACTGGCTGAGCATCTCTCCTGCCCTTTTGTGGCTCCAGGGGGAAAAATGCTTCAGGTTTACTTAAGGTTGGTTTACACCTACCAACCTCCATCTCTTTTAAGATTCGATGTCTTAAAATATTTGTCAATACATCACTTTCTGCAATTTCTTAGAAAAGGCAGAAAGAAGGATCAGATTCTAGAATAAGAAGTATGGGAGGGCTCTCCTCCTTCCCAGGGGTTTCATGGAGATTCACAGCCTGTTCAAGGACTGAATGTTAAAAACTAGGTACTTTAATAGAAATGGATGAGAAAACCATGTTGAACCATGCTATCAAGTCCCAGTTTTTGTTGCAGAATTTGGTGGATGCAAGGCACAGCGCATCTGGCATTCATTTTGGTAATGAGTAATCTATCCAGACAATCTTTTAATGAATGTGGGACAGGCTTGTGGGCAGGTGAATGTTTTTTTAAAATGAGGCCAGTTGTACTTTTTAGCTCTAAGCCTTGCCGCACCTGTGTAAGATGGAAAAGGGAGGAGACGGTGATGGAAGATGATCGTTCTCTGGTGTTGGTGCATTAGGGATGCCATTAATCTCGAAGTGAAGTGCAAAAAGTAAGCAAACGAGATTTCCTTTCTTGTGCTTCCTTGCAGACCGCCCTGTAATTCCGGAGGCAGCTGCGCTCTCCGTGCAGGCGCTCTGCGAAGGGCTCTCTGCCGCCGGAGCCGGCAGGTTACCGCTCTGAGAGACGCTGGGAACAGGCGGTTTTCCCTCTTTGTCTCTGTAATCCATCGGGAGAGATCCGGGGGGGCGGGGGGAAGCGGGGGAACCCCCGGGGCTCCGGGCGCGCAGCCGCTCGGTGCGTCCCCCGCCAGCCCGAGGGGCCGCGCGGCGGCGCC
>WBMZ01017579.1:0-20347 GCA_013400975.1 Atrichornis clamosus | reverse complement strand
ACTGAATTCCAGTGCAAACACTGCTGTTTTCAGGGATCTTTCCCCCATCACACTCAGAAACCTCTCATTTGGCAGCTCCTAATCAGATTTAATCTCCTCTATTTCCCTCTTTTACCAATGCTTTATTAGAAAGCTCCATCTCCAGTTGATTTTTCTGATGGAAATGCAGTGTTTGTCCCAGACAAAAATCCTGCTGCAATGCAATGAGTTTGGAATTGCCCATGCAATAGGTTCATAATTGAATTTTTATTAATACACTTTGCTGCACTCTTAATTGCTCTGCACAAAATATGTGGCTGTGTTTTTGTCTCCGAGAACCCGAGGCCTGGTTTCCCAGGCAGTTACTGTCACCCTTCCACCAGGAAAAGTTCAAGTGTAAAATCTCACAATATCTCATTAACTTTCCTGCGCTCTGTAGTTAAAAGGTAGTTAAAGCTGTAAGCGTTCATTCAACTTTAATGAGGATGGGAAGTAATTGCATATGTATTTCTTTATAATTATGACTTAATTGCGTTACCAGTAGATTTATCTCTTGCTTGTTTAGCCAAGCTCAGAAAAGAATGCATTTGGGATGAGCTGATGGTTGTTTGGACTGTTCCAAAGAACAACACAATCAGGTACAGGCTCGAGGGATGGGGTTTTTCCAGGTTTAGCACAGACTTCTCCAAAGAGCAGCTTTAAGTGCTCCCTCAGCTGTGGGGGTGTTAAAGCTCTTCAAAGAGCAGCAGGAACTTAAGACATCCATCTTTCCAGGATCCATGTTCTCACTGGCTTTGAAGATCTCAGCTTTGAAAAGGGATCTTGGTGCTTAATTGTCTCTTCTAACAGAATTCAGGCATCCAGAAAATCATTGTGGCTGGTCCAAGGAAAGCTCTGGGTGCTGAAGGAGCTGTGATGTGTTGGAAACTTCATCCTCTCCCTTTGCTCTCCGGTGTCCCTGCAGGCCCGTCATGCTGGGGAGTGTTCCCTAAGGATGTTCCCTAAGGCCTGGGGAAACAATTTCCCTGGTTAGGATGCAAATCTGGAATTCAGGTTGTGATTTCCAAATGAATTTCCAAACCACAGTTATGGGTGGGTGAACAGAAGGAGCCATTTCAGGGTGACGTTTCAAGGGGCAATAAAAGCTACAATCCATGGAAATCAGGCTGTGTCTATCCTGGCAAACTCAGGATGCTCATAGGAATAGGACTGGACTTGCTAAACTCATGGAACAGGCTCTGGAATAACTTTGTTCTGTGGGAGCTGGAGCTCCCTATCTCTTGTGTGCCTTTCCTATAATGATATTGAGATTTCCTAATGCTCCTCAGCACGTTTCCCAGCTCTGGCTGCTTGGGAATGTGTCTGGGTCTATGTTTCAGCAAAGATTTTGATGTTCTGTGTCTACCTCACACCTTTCTTTTCTTCCAGCAGGATCTGTGCAGGATTTTTGCACAAGAAACAGAACAGTGGTTTAGGCAGTGTTAGAAAATCCTCAGTGATGGCAAACACCAAAGGAAATTCTCCTGGATCACATTTATCTTGTGAGACACTCAGGCACCTGTGGATTAGAGTTCAGTGCAAACCAAGTGCCTTGGACTATTGTTCTAAACAAAAGAAATAAAAGAGTATTCAGAATGAAATACATAGAACTTATGCTAATAAATACA
This sequence comes from Atrichornis clamosus, assembly GCA_013400975.1. NCBI lineage: Eukaryota > Metazoa > Chordata > Aves > Passeriformes > Menuridae > Atrichornis > Atrichornis clamosus. Next base: position 18,701 of record WBMZ01017579.1, on the reverse strand, counting down.
TGCAATGTTTATACTCAATATTCTTTCCAACCCCATTTTTGATACTGGTTTCATTCCAGTCAGAAATGACACAATCACTTCCCAGAGGTTCCCATTCCTCTGGGAATGGCTCTTCCATTCTCCACACAGCTGAAATATTTGTAACATTTGCTGGAAAAGGCTCTCCTTACTCAGAACTTTGTTTCTGTTTCTGCCCTCAGGGAAATAATAACAATGAAACAAGAAAACCTAAAAGTTCAGCTGCAATCCATCTTTCATTGCCATGGTTATGGAAAATTCAGATTTTCATTAAAACCCAAATATTTCTCAGTAGTTGTCACCTCAAAAGACCAACTCTGCAAAGCACTGAAATGCTTAATTGTCATTGATTTTTAGCATGACTTAGGTAATTTCTTCTTTGGGATGTAGGCCTGAGCATTTGGGCCTTGAGGAAGGGTCACCTCTGAGTTCATGGCAACAGAATCCTTGGGAACAGCCATCCATTAAAAGGACAGGAACAAGTGGGAACGTCATCCCTGCTCAGAGCACGTCCCTGCGAGCGCTGCTGGGGTCCCAGAGGGACTGGGAGTGCAGGAGAGCAGGGAGTGGGATGAGGGTGGGCTGGGATCAGGGTCTGCTGGGATCAGGGTCTGCTGGGATCAGGAGCTGGTTGTGGGCTCAGGGTCTCCTGGGATCAGGGTCTGGCGGGATCAGGAGCTGGAGGTGGGATCAGGGTCTGCGGGGATCAGGGTCTGCCGGGATCAGGAGCTGGATGTGGCAGGAGATGGGCTGGGGGGACAGTGCCTTGTGCCGCACTCAGAGCCGGAGCAGCCCTGGTTCCTCCTGTGCTGCCTCAGAAACCACCCCCCGCTGCTCCTGGAAGGAGGGATGTGGCGGGAATGGGATGGAGATGCTCAGCTCCCCGCAGGGGTTTGGGCCTGGCCGCAGGCTCCGACGGTGACGGGTGGATCAGAGTTCTGGGCTCTGTTTCCCCACCCTGCTGTCCTGGGATACAAGAGCCAGGAAAAGGAGGGGCTCAGGCCTTCGGAAGGACAGAGATTTTCTCTTTCCTTCTCGCACAAAAGCTATAAATAAAGGAGGAAAAGTTACGGGGAGTTGAGTTTCCCAAGTTGTGCAGATTTTCTTTGGAAAAGTTCTATTTTCTTTCCTGTTGTCAGTCCTTCTCGGCACATTTGTGGGATATTTTCCTACTTCCTTTGCAATACAAGGCTACAAATGCACTTCCAAGTGCAAACTGAGATTCTCACACAGTTTCCTGGTTCCAGGAGCTGTGGCTGAAAAAACCTCCCAGCACTCCAAACACCGTGATTCTTATTTGAAAAGTGAGGAGTGCTAAAGACACCAACACAGCTGAAATGTGAATCTGAGCTGCAAAGGATTTATAGAGGGGGAAAAGGAACGAGAAAATAAAGCTGAATTCCAAATGCTTTCAAAGAAAGGTGCAGTTTGCACTTGGATTCCTCCCAAGGAAAATAATGAAGAAATAAGTTGTGTTTGAGATCTAAAAAATTTAAAAATCTCTATAATGAAGCTCGTAACAAGGCCTGTGTCGCACAGAATCTTCACACTGGGGGAGTTGGAGATCACACAGCTCCAGGACACACCCCAGGAGGGATAGATTTCAATCTTCTGGGGGAGATGACTCCTGGCATCCTTTTGCTTGTGGAATTTAACCATTTTCCGGATTATGGGGGTCAGCCACCGATTTTTGCTGCAAGTGGCACTGAAGTGTGGCAGGAGGCACCAGCCCAGCTGAATCACTGCTCACTCCTCGCTCTATAAATACGGAATAATCTCCAGCACACATTGGTTAAAAATTCAAGGACAGATGAATAATGAATATCAATGGACACTCCTGCAATAGAATTCAACGGCAGCAAAGGAAAATGGAAACAGGACATTTTCCAGGATTCTGCAGGACAATTACAAGCACGATTACTCCTCTCTGGAATAAACTCCCTCCCTTGAGTCTTCAGGGATTTCCCTGAGCACTCCTCAGACATGAGGGAAAGCAACCCCTGGGCAGAGCAAGGTGCAGAGTGCTGGGGCAAAGCCACCTTTCCTTCAGGAACTTCCTAACGGGAACGTGGAGGGAGGCACTTCTAGAGAAACACAGATTTTAAAGGTAGAAATGACGACTCAGGAATGCAGAACCCCCTGCTCTCCTCCTCTGGGCCGCAGAGCTCTGAGAAGGACATTTAACCTTGATTTGCAGACTTCACACAGGAACAGGCTGTGAGGGGGATCAGCTGGGACTGGCTCTGAAAACCAGTGCTCCAGTTGAAACAGAAATTAATTAAAGGAATTCCTTTGCCATGGGAAAACGCTTATGGGTCCACCCAGCACTGTGACTTCCCAAATAACTTGAGAAAATCTTTGCTGTCCTTAATAACCACCCGAGCTCTCTTTGGGGGTGGTTGGAGGTTCACAGGGGTCTCCTGGAAATGTGGACATCTTTATATTCAAAAATAACAACACGAGCAGTAATGAGCTTTAGAGCAGGTGCAGCACTGAGGGCATTCTCATCCCCAGCAGTGAGAGGGAAAGAGTCAAATTTGGGGATTAAACTCATAAAATGCTAAACCAGCGTCGCAGTTATGCAAGAGCACAAGCCAGGAGTCTGACAGGAGACAATTCCCTTTTCAGCTCCCCTCTGCTGCCTGGCAGAGCAGTGGGGAGCCAGGTATTCCAGCAGCACAGAATGCTTGGAGAATCCCGTGTTTCCATTGACTCCCTTCTCCTCCTGCTCTGTGCCTGAGCCCATTGCAGCTGCCGCTCCCGGCGTTCACACACTCAGCTGTGGATCCTGAGGAGTCCCAGGGTGCCTTAACTCCATGAGCTGTGGATTAGGGCGTGGATCAAGGGAAAGGCAGCAGCTGATTGAGGCTGATTTGAATAACAATGCCCAAATCTATTTAAAGCAGACAGGCCTGGGCCTGGTCTTCCCTTTTTTTCTGGGTCCTGTTGGCTGTGGAGTCCCCCCAGGTGAGGGTGGGAGTTCCGACTTCCATGCAGGGCTCAGCTGGACACCGGGGTGATTTGTATGTGGATACAGTCTGGGTGCAGGAGATTTCACTTCTTCCTTTATCGCTTCCCTGCACCCTCCTGACACTGTGCCAGCAGTGACTGTGGCTCCCAGGTGAGTGATGCAATTCCTGCACATGGAGGAGGTAAAACGTCTTCCTGGGAATTTCTTCTTCATTAAAATGGTTGTAAAGCGTTGGAACAGACCGCCCAGGGCAGGGTGGGGTCACCATCCCCGGCCGTGTTCAGAAAAGGTGTGGATGAGGCACTGAGGACGTGGTTTAGAGGAGGTGGTTGGTGGTTGGACTCGATGATCTTCAAGGGGTTTTCAGCCTTGAGGACTCTGTGATTCAGGTCAGCTGCCAAGAACCTCACTGAGTATTTCCAAGGGCCTAGGCTGGGGTGTGATGCACGAGTGAAGAGGAATCTGGTCCTGCCGTCATTTCAGCCCTTGGAGATCCCCAGCCTTGTTGCAAGGGAAGTTGATTTTGGGAGGCAGACACTGAACCCCGCAGAGTTCAGCTCAGTACTGAGGTTATTTTCCTTCCATGCTCTGGAATAGGCAGCTCAGCTGTGAAGTGGGAGCCAGAACTGTGAAGGGATTTAGTCCCCCAGGAGATGGAAGTGGGTGCCTGGGGAGGTGGTATTTGCAGAGCTTCAACTGGAGATGGACTCTAAAGCCTTTTGGGGAGAGTGGGCCGCCTGTTCTGCTGAAGACTGATGTTAGTAAGATGATATATTTTCCTATTTTCCTTTTTTTTTTTCTTTTTGTTTTTCCCAGTGTGGCAAAAGGCAAAGGCACCACTCAGCAGGTTTGATTTGGCTGAAGTCCTTGTGCAGCTGAGAGCTCTGGCACCACCCTCATGGTCTGTGCCTCCCTGTGTCTGTCTGTCCAGCACCCTGCCTTCCCGGGCTGCCCAATTCCCAGACTGTTGTGTCCTTGGGGCACCCGGAGCCAGGGGTTCACAGATGAAGCTCTGGAGAGGCAGGGAAGCCTTTAGGGCACTGAAGAAGGGGCTGTAGCAGCACAAGGGCCCCCTCATCTCAAAGGAGGGATTCAGAGAACTGTGTCAGGAGTGAGGGATGTGAGACCCAGCTTGATGCAGGGAAAATCAGGATCCTGGGCCCCACTGACTGCTGCAGCATCCTCTCCACATCCACAGGCTGATGCAGGAACCCGAGGGGCAAAGAGCCCTGCTAGAACTCGGCAGTGACTTGGTTTGCCAGCAAAATCCTTTCAAGTACTGAGGTTGCCAAATGAGAAGTTGTTTTGGGAGGGGAGAGAAGGGGGAAATGAAGTGATTCAGCAATTCCACACATGGAACCAGAGCGTGACTGGGTGTGCTGCAGCCCATCCAGCTGCCTCCCTGTGCAATCCAGCCCCAGCCTGGTTGGAATGCAGGAGGCATTTCTGCAGCCAGGTGGAATTCAGAGCTGGGGATGACAAGCAGGCATTATGGAAATGTCAAAATTAGCATGTGCTGAACGAAGGCTGGATGGCCCCAGCTCAGCCCAGAGGCTCAGCAGGAGCAGGGGAAGGGAAGGCTGAGGAGGAAGGGAGGAGGGCTCTCCCCTGGCTCTGCAGAGCTGCCACTCCACCACACGGACACTTCCTGCCAGAGCTGGTGCTTTTCCAGGAGCTGTAACATCAGAAAGACCAAGAGTCTTGTGGCACTGTCCTCCTTTCCCAGGAACTGGTGGGAGCATCATCTCCTCAACCAAGGGCAGGCTTTGAACTTAAGGAAAGAATTTCCATGCTCGTTTCCAGAGCTCCAGGGCCCTCTGAGGTAGGGGAGGCTCCTTGGGGATCAGTCTCAGTGTTTCCTACCCAGCTGATGATTTCCCATTTTCCTTTCCCCATCCCCTGCTGTGTTTAGAACAAAATGAACAAAACAAAGTGGCACAGACGTGGTGGTGCTTTGTAACCTTTAGAGCTGCTCGGGGAGCCCTTCCAACCCTCTGGGGATTTATTGTTTGTACGTGTAGGGACTCTGCGGAATTGCTTCAGCCAAGCTCTGTGGCTGAGGAAATGAGGAATGAACTTTGCTGCACGGCCTTCCTGATGGGACCACAGCTTTGGATCTCCTGGGACCTGGGTGGCCTCGGCATGACAGGAATGTTTGGAAGCTGTTCTTTCACTGACTGAGACGAGGAAGAAGAGAAGGGCAGCTTGTGCTTCCTTTCCTGAGTTCTCCTTTGCCTAGAAATGCTTCTGGAGAAGGAATCACACAATCACAGGATCATTAAGATCGGAAAAGACCTCCAAGACCCAACGTTTGACTGAATCCCCCCATGCCCACTAAACTGTATCACCAAGTGCCATTTCTACTCATTTTCTGAACACTTCTGGGGATGGTGACTCCACCCCTTCCCTGGACAGCCTGTTCCAGTGCCTGCCAACTCTTTTCAGTGAGGAATTTTTTCCTGTTATCCAACCTGAACCTCCCCTGGAGCTGTTTCTCTGCTGCCTTGACCAGGGCACCAGCACAGGCTGTTCAAACCAGCTCAGGGAGCTGTGGAGCCAAAGGTGTCCTGCAGACCCCGACCCAGTTCTGTGCAGGCAGAGGTCACACAGTGATCCCTCCACTGCTGGGGATGCAAAGGCAGGAAGAGCCTTTTCCTAAGGCAGTGAAGGGCCCGGCTCACAGGAATTGCAGTGATTCCCTGCAAACAAAGGAAGAGCCCAACGTGTGCATTTATTGCTTTGATTCCCTGCTGAATTCATGTGTCTGTTAACTGATGCCCTGGGCACCAGCTGAAGCAAAGGAAAAGGGATTATCCCAGTGGGACAGAGACCAGCAGGCTCGGAGCCAACCCTGACTGGTGGCCCAAACACGACTGCCTTGGTGGTTTTGGGTTCTCCCAGCTCCTGCCAAGGGGATGGCCAAAGGAATTGCTGAAGGAACACATTTCCCATTTATCAGGAGGAGATACTCGACCCTGCCACTGTGAATCCAAGGCTGAAGCAGAAGAGGGATAAGCAGGAGATGGAGCTAATTTGCCTGATGGAACTAAAGGGATGAAAGGGCCCTTTTTTCTCTCTTCCTTTCCACCACTCTCCTGGAATCTGGATTAACATCATTAATTTCTTCACACAGCTCCATTTTCCACATGCAGCTAAAACAGGAGTGAGTTCTCCTCCTCCATGGCTCACTAGGGAGGGGCTGGGAAATTAATTGCTGTAAATTCTGAACCTTGCTGGAGGCAGGGAAGGAGAAAGGAGAGGGAGAGATTAGTCTTCTCGGGAGCCCAGCATGAGGATCTGCTCCTTGATATTATTAGGGAAGTCACCAAGCATTTCTTAATAAGATTTTTTAACAAACTAATCAGCAATATTGGATTTTCAAGGATTTCAGAGGGAATTCTTGCTAATTGAGGTGTTTTTTTCCATTAGCAGCTCCCAGCAGGAGCCTTGCACACAGGTGGAAGAGCACCACGTATCTTGTAAAATCAATAGTGCAGCCAATTAAAAAAAAGCACAATTAGTGTAGCTGATTCAAATTAGAATTGCAAATTCCTAATGGATCCAGATGTCAGGGCCAGGCAAGGCTGGAGGAGTCTGGTGTGCTTGAATTCAGTGAAGAGATTGGCACAGTCTGTGCAGTGCTGTGAATTCCCACTCCCTTCCCCACAGCACAGCAGCCCCACGTTCCCAGGAATTGTCACTCACACTCCTGAATTTCAGAGCATTCCAAAGGGTTTAACGACAGCCCAGTGCTGATCACACACTGCTCTCCTTGCAGATAATGGGAATAATCAAATGTGGGTTTGTGTCCTCCTGAACCCCAAGAAAACAATAATTTCCAACTGAAAATCCAATCATGGAATCATGGAAGGGTTTGGGGTGGAAGGGACCTCACAGCCCATCCAGTGCCACCCCTGCCATGGCAGGGACACCTCCCACCATCCCAGGGTGCTCCAAGTCCCATCCAGCCTGGCCTTGGGCACTTCCAGGGATCCAGGGGCAGCCACCGCTTCTCTGGGCAAACTGTGCCAGGTCCTCACTTCCATCACAATCAGGAATTCCTTCCCAATATCCCATCCAACCCTGCCGTCCTTCAGGTCAAGGCTATTCCCCCTTGTCCTATCCCTATGTGCCAGAAACGTTTTGTAATCTGATTTCTTGTTTCTGCCATCAATTCCTGTTTACAAATCATATCCTAACCAATCATTTTAAAGCAGCCACTCTGAGCCATTGCCTGAACCAGACACGAGAATCTTCTCTGCTGTCTCCCAACAAAACCATCAAGCACAAAATCCCAACAAGCACTGCTAGGAATGAAACTGATCCTGGGGCTGTGTCCTCGGCCAGCACAAGAAATGGTCCGGGATTACAGCAAATATCTGCTGCTGTTTGCTCCCGGAATATCTGATCCCTGGAATGGGGCTGTGCAGGGGGAACCCTTTGGTGAGAGTCACACACCCAGAGGGAGCTCAGGCCACGCTCCCCTGGCTCTGGTACATCCCAACACTGATGGGTTGTTGTGCGCCACAAAGATTTCCTTGCTCTCAATTCCAGGGCTTTGGGGCATTCCTCTTTGGAAAGCTTCCTTTGCATCACATATTTACTGGACACTTCTGACTCTTTGGGCTCCAGATTGCTGTAGACAGATCTATTCCCTCTGTGCCTTGGGCTTTATGCAAATGCTGCAAAAGAAAAAGGAAATTTTCCATAAATACAGACCCACAATCCCTGTTTTCCATTCTTCTCACACTTGCTGATTTTCAGCTTTTTGCTGGAGGATTTAATTGCATTCCCAAGCTGCCTCCCCTTTTCCCTTCTCACTAAAATAAAATACAACACCTGGGTTCTTGCTCTCGTGTGTTATCCCTTATTTCCTTTTTCTGTTAGCACAGCACACAGAAGAGAAACTTCCACGAGTGCCTTGTTCAGTCTTTATTTTCAGACTGCCAAGAAACACAAACCAGCTGATGGAGCTGCTCGGGTTACAAGAGTTTTTCTGCCTCATTGTTTAAACAGGGAATGGCTGAGGTGCTACAAAATGTGCTCAAAGAAACTCTTCTTGGAGCTTTAAAACAAATGAAGACATCTTTTTTTTTTTTCCCCCACTACAAAAGACTTCATTGCAGCTCTTCACTTCAACCCTGAGCACATCCTGGGGGTGGAGGAGCAGCACTTGGGTCCGATCCAGATTTGATGTTCAGTTCTTCCTTCAGAACAGGCCTCTATGGTACCATTCCTGAGCCAGATTTCCTGGATTTTACTGGTTAGGCTGGAGATCAGGATAAGGCTCTTCCCCCAGAGGGTGCTGGGCACTGGCCAGGCTCCCCAGGGAATGGGCACAGCCCCAGGGCTGCCAGAGCTCCAGGAGCGTTTGGACAACGCTCCCAGGGCTGCACAGGGTGGGCTTGTTGGGGTGTCTGCAGGGCCAGGCGTGGGACTCTGTGATCTCTGTGTGATTCCCGGTCAGGATATTCCATGATTCCAGAGATGTGTGTGCAAGGAGGAGAGGATTGGACACCTCAGTGCGATTCTGAATTTGGCTGGTGCAGCTCCACCCGCCAAGGAATGTTAAAACAATTAAACACCCAAGCTGCTGATGCCAGCAGAGCTCCCAGCACGGACGGGGCTCCACTGCCAGCCCCCCACTGCTGCCAGCTCAGCTCGTGGCACCTGGGGACACTTCCTGTTGAAGTTGGCAAGTGCCACACGCTGGGCCTGGCGGGGCAGTTGTGCCAGGGAGGATCTCTGCCCCTCACCTGCCACTCCCTGCCTCCCAGGGCTCTTCTGGTCTTCACAGCCTCCCTCAGGAGTGGATTCTCCCCCTTTATCCCCATCTAGCCCAGCGTGCTCCAGGCCATGGCGAATTTGGCCTCTGGTTTCCTCTGCAGCTGCTGGAGCAGCACAAGGCATTGTGTGAATTCTGAGCTTCACCCTCTACAGATCCAGCCCAAAGCAGCACACCCAGGTCGGAGGGCACCTCTGTGTGCCCCAAAACGTGGCATTCCCAGGCTGTGGAGGGACTCCCTGGAGCTGGGACCACTCAGACTGTATGGAAAGGGCTGAGGCTCTGCTTGGTTTCTGGCTGACCTCAGTGTTGGCAAATGCATGGAGGCAGCATTCCCAGGAGTGGCCAGCACTGCTCCAGGCTCTTGGAAAGGTCTCCTTGGTGTTCTCTGGGAATATCTGAAGTCCTTCCATTGGATAGAGGGGCCATGATGGAAGAAGGTGTTGATGTCTGAAGCCCACTGCCATCATGTCCTTCCCTACAGCTCTCCCACAGAGCTAGTGAGAAGTTGTAATGAACTTTTGCCAGCCTTTCTGTCTGATATGCTTAATTTATCTGTCTGGTGTAGTGACCAGGACACGCAGGAAACCTGACATAAGATGTTTAGATAAGAGGTGTTTGAATGTTTAAATGTGCTGCTTTCCCTGTTTCCAGTGAGCTGTGCAGTCGTGCAGGACACTTGGTGTTGCAAAATGTGGGACAATTTTAAGGTAAAACCTCTAAGGATTGGGAGCAGGCTGGCTGAAGCAAGCAGGAGCAAGCCCCAGGCTGGAGGTCTGGGGATGTGGAGCTTCCAGACTGAATGTGAACACTTGGAAAACCCCAGGAAAAGCCATTACAGACCAGAACTGGTACAAAATTACAGCAACCAAACAGAAAACAGCCTGGGTATCCCACTGCAGCCTGCCTTGGAGAGGTGCCCTGGACACACAGAGCTCTGCAGGGACACAGGCTTCCTCCCACTTGGAGCTGTTTGCAGCCTCACAGCCGGGGAAGCTCCTGGGAAGCTCTGGGGCCACGTTCTCCCTCCGTTCTCCCACGATTTGGGGTCCGTGGATTCTCTTGCCTGGAGAACCGCGGCTGTTTCACACACCAAATTGTCCCGTGCACATTCCCCACCCCATTTTCACGTCTCAAAGGCTGAGCTGATCTGCTGCATATTTAGAGTGCTCAGCAGTGATTTAAGAGGGCAGCAATTACTCCACACTGTGGATTACTCCACGCTCTGAAGGCTGAAGGGCACCAGAGGCTGGGGGTTAAGGCTAATCCAGAGTGCAGCATTCCATAGGACGAGCAGTAAAGCCAGGTTTGAAGGCCAGCAGCTGCAGGAGGTGCCTCGGGAGCAGTTCAAGCTCAGATGTATCACAGTCCTCCAGCCTCTGGCTGTTCCAAAGGCTTGGAGCCTGCAGGGGATGGCTGGATTATTGGATAACAGCCTGTGGAGTGAAAAAGTGAAGGGGGGAGGGAGGGAACAGTCCTGGTGTGGAGCTTTCCTGGGGCAAACCTGTCCCCTGGGTGTCGTTTGCACAGCCAGGGGATTGTGCTTCCCCTTTTCCTGCCCTCACCTGGCACAATCCCACTGGAGACTCACTGTGGGGCTCGGGGAATTGTCATTCCAAGAGGCAATTATGTTAAAGCTTTCGGAGAGTTTTCCAAACAGCACAGCTGCTCTGGCAAGTCTGCTCAGATGATGAAAGAACATTTGAAGTCTGACAACTTCATTTTCCTCTACAAACACAAGTACCAGTGGAAAATGCCAGCCGGGCAAGCTGGATAACTGAGGAGTGGGAAGGGTTTTTGAAAGGAGAGCAGTGCCTGGAGACTGAAGCACTGATAGTTCTGGTGATTTATTTGTAGTGTGTGTCTGTGAAAAGTCTCTGTGAGCTCTGATAAATGATTTGGGATCCCAAGTGCCTGAGGCCTCTGGGAAATTAATTACAAAGTGCTGAAATCCTGATCTCCCTCAATGGAGAGAGACAACTCTTTCCAAAATGGGATCTAAACTGTCCTTGTTCAGGGAAGGGTCCCAAGCTCTCTTGAAGTGGCCAACAGCAATAGGTGTTGTCATAAATTCCAAATTCCTCTCGCTACCGGTAGAGTAAGAACCAGACAGGTCTCTCCAAAGTGCATTGAAGTCTGCCTTTCTACTTTAAATTTGCAGATATGGGAAAAATTAACTCAGATGTAGTGGAATGACTTTAATCAGCTGAGTGAAAAATGTACTCAGGGTAGAAATGTTATCTGGGAAGGGCACAGCCTGATGTACAGCTGGGAAACCTTAGGAGTTCTGTGAAAACAGCACCATCTTGGACACAGGTTTGGTGCCCACTTTGGATATAACTCCATTATAAACATGATTCTCAATTTCAGGAAATCTTTCTTCCTAAAGTCCTGCTGTGGTTATGGAGCAATTCCTGATGCAGTCCTTTAACTCACACTGGAGAGGAGCACAGTAGGCCCTGCTCTGGCCTCCAGGCCCTGCTCTCACACTGTGCCCTCCCAGCAGCTCACATTCAGAGCTGTTACATTTGCCAGGTTTCATTTGACCTTTGGATAACACTGGAACAAACCCCAAATCCTACAGATGGCATCTCTTCCCTGCTTCTCTTCCCCCCGCAGGGCTGGGGGTTCTGGAGTCTCCCGTGCAGCGCTGAGGCCCAGGGCAGGTTAATCCCTCTCTTACACCCATTTCAGAACCACCAAGCTCTGAACAATGAGCCTGTGGTGGAACTAATCCTTCCAAAGTCTTTCTTCTTGGGAAAGGGGAAAGCTGCAGAGCACAGAGTGGAAAAACAGAGTCCTGGGCAGATCCCTGCTCAGTGAGCTCTGGAGTGGGCCTGGAGGGAAAATGGAGGCACGAGGTGACTCTTCACTAACAGGAGGAGAAATGCTTTTAGGTGAAGATCAAACCTTTCTCACCCACCCCAAAACACCCCCTGAGGAGGCTGGAGGTGGCCCAAAGCAGCACCCAGAGCCCCAGCTCTGCCCATGGGGGTGTTGGGAGCATTTCCATCTCCTGCTGCTTTGCACATGGATCACTTCTGCTTTCCCTTCCCATTTTACCTTGGCTATGCTGTAGGATCCTCATGGTTCAGGGTCAGATGGAACAGAGCCAGCACCCTCCTTCCTCACTCTGCCTACTCTAATTACTCTGCTAATTATTAGTTGCTTGTCATCAGCCCGTTGCTTCTCTCTAATTCCTTTGAAGACTTGTCTCCCTGTGCCAGGCACATCACCTGGGGAGCAGCAGGAAAAGCACTGGGGGTGGAATTTCTCTTCCTGGGGCTGGGAGTACCTGGGTCAGTTCTCGAGGGTGTTTTCCAGAGCTATTTTGGACATCTGGACACTGACAACGGAGCTGATCTCTGATAACAGCCTTAGTATGAAGTGAGTGGTGGCCAGGAGTTACTGGTCTCCGATATGGATGCAGATGTATGGCATCAAGAGGAATTTCCTCACAGAAAGGATGGTCAGGCCACCTAAGTGGAGGGGCTGCCCAGGGAGGTTTGGAGTCCCTATCCCTGGAGGTGTCCAAGGAATGACTGGACGTGGCACTCAGTGCTCTGGGCTGGTGACAAGGTGGGGATAGGGCACAGCTTGGATTGGATGATCCTGGAGGGCTTTTCCAACCTAAACAATTCTGGGATTAGAGGCATCAAACCTTAGTGGAGGGAAATCCAATGCTCAGCATGAAGACAAATGTGTTGGTGCAGAAGCCTTTTGAACTGGAGGAGCTGCTGGGATGTAGGAAGAGCCTTTCTGGAAAAATGCCCTTTCTATTGGAATAGTTTGTGACAAACTGGGCTCCTGTGGAAAAGACAAGTCCAGGAAATGTTTGGACAATGCTCCCAAGCACAGGGTGGGATTGTTGGGGGTGTCCTGTGTAGGGTCTGGAGTTGGACTTGATGTGGGCCCCTTCCAACTCAAGATATTCCAGGATTCTATGCCCATGATCCCAGGGAAATCATTGCTCTTCTGGGTATAATTAGGACAACAAAAGAAATTCCTCTCCATGGCTCTGAAACAGGTGCTAAGCCTGGATTCTGCCTGATCCTTCCAAGTCAACTCCAGGCTCCAAAGGGATCTCTGAGTGTGAGAACCACAGTTGAAACCCCAATTCCCAGTTCTTGGTGACCAGGCCTGGAATTCCTCCCTGTGAGGGTGGGGAGGCCCTGGCACAGGTTGCCCAGAGCAGCTGTGGCTGCCCCTGGATCCCTGGAAGTGTCCAAGGCCAGGTTGGTCGGGGCTTGGAGCAGCCTGGGACAGTGGAAGGTGTCCCTGCCCATGGCAGGAGTGGGACTGGATGGGCTTTAAGGCCCCTTCCACCCTAAACCATTCCATGATTCCCTGATTCTAAGTCTGGAGATGTCCGTGGGCATCCCAGCACCACAAGAGGAGGACAGAGCCCCGCGGATCAGGCGCTCCCCAGGGTTCCAGAGGAGAGGAAGTCTGGAGTTGTCCCCACTGTGCTCCTCCCCAAAGCCATCTGTGTTTGCAGCCCTTCCCAGGACGTGCTCTGGAGGGAACCATCTGTGTTTTCCTTGGGAGAGACAGCTTGTGGGGAAAATAGACGGGTTGTTAACGAGACAGGCAGATGGCAAATCCACGGCAGTGTCGTGATTACGGCACTTCACAGAGATAATCAATAATCAGGCAATTAGGCTCTGCTTGGATCAGAAGGAGACTCGGAGACGTTTGGGAAGGTATAGGGAGCTTTAGGAAGATGCATTTTCCAAGAGGCCTTTGGAGATTCAGGGGTGGAGCTTCTGCAGCACCAGAGTTTTACCCAAACCACTGCAGATCACTTAACACAGAGTTCTTAATCACAGCTAATTGTTCACAGGGAAGCTGATTGGCAACATGGTAATATTTTATGAACTCTATTTTCTTTCAAAGTGAATGTCTCATCTCCCTTCATGATTTCTCTCTTATTTTCTTCCCTTTTTTTGTGTGGTTTTAATTTTCAGAGTTCTTTTGGGACATTTATTTAAATTTTATTTATTTAAATTTAAATTTTGACTTCACAATATAATTTAGAAATAAGACTGGAAATGTGTATGAAAAGAGAAAACCCTGTCCTTGATCATAAAACATCCTTTTCTGGTAGATTTTATATGTGGATTTCAAGGAGTATAGAGTGGCTGAAAAATTTTTGGTGTGTTGACTTTAATGAAGTGAGTTCCTTTTAACAAATATGGGTTCAGTCTTACCAAATAGTTCATTAGTCTGGTAGTCTAATTAACCTCCTGCTCAACACAGAAAAAGGATGCAGAGGGGAGGTTGAAATTGTTGAAATGGGGATTTTTTTACTGACCAGGCCTGATTTTTCCTTTTTGAAGTCAGTGTTTGAATTTTTTTTTTTTGCTACATGAAATAGAGTTGAACATGAAATGCAGCATTTCTGAATTATTAAAATGAAATATTTAGACTGAACCAAACCAGTATGAAAAGGAAAAATTCAACTGCGAGTATTGATGGATTGGGGACACCTTCTGCCCCCCCAAAAACCCCAAACAAACCCCAAAACAAAACACCTCTTGCAAAATGAGTTGTTAAAAGCCTTGGGAATTGGATCTCATCCAGACAAACCGAGGGGGAAGAGGAGCCAGGGCTGGAGGACTCGGATACTCCAAATGTTCCATTTGCTGGAGTCCTCAGCCTCCCAGGCAGGGTTTGAAGGAAACCAAGCACTGGAAGTTAAACCAGACCAATGGAGACTGCAAGGCCAACAGAAAATTTTACAGAGGTTAATCCAGCTCTGGAACAATTCACAATGGGCGCTGTTGGATTCTCAAGCTCCAGGAATATTTAAATTTAAAAATCCCTTTTTCTTTCCCCTGGAAAGGTATTTTCCACTTGAACTGCAGTAATTCAGACACAACCAATGACTGGGATTATGCAGAAAAGCAGATCTCGTGTTCAGTCCTTTTTGCCCTGAGTCTGACTTGCTCTGACAGACCCTGGGATGTGTTTCCCTGCCAGCTGTTCCCTCCGAGATTTGCACTTGGAATTGTTATTTCTCTCCTATTGAGATTGGCTGGTTCTGCATTAAAATTGTGTTTTCCATGAGCTTTTCCTGGAAGTCCCTGTTGGAGTTTATCCTACAATCAGTGAATTTTGGGACTTCAGGCCAGTGAGAAGAAAATGTCCCATTTGTGAAATTTGGGCACTGGGTTTGAACAGTTTCCCAGAAGCAAAAACTTTCGGGAAGAGAAGACAAATTCACTGCTGGACTTGTCCACACTTAAATCAGACAAACTTGAAATGTCCATTTTATGTAGATAAACGTGTCCACACAAAACGCTGTAATTACACGCAAATTCCGGGACTAAACCAAATTGTCAGTCTGAGCTTTAGACTGGGTGGATACTTTTCATTTTCTATTTTCTAGCTGTAAATTAATTCTTCTCTCAGCTGTATCAGCATTTTCTACCTGGTCTCAGCACCTTTGCCTTTAGGATGATGTGTGGAATGATGTCAGTCTGAGTATTGTTGAGTTCACAGATTCACGGAATGGTTTGGGTTGGACCTAAAGGATGGTCCAGCCCCACCTCTGCCATGGGCAGCGACACCTTCCACGATCCCAGGGTGCTCCAAGCCCCGTCCAACCTGGCCTTGGAGACTTCTAGGAATTCAACCTGATATATTCCCACCAGTTCAACAGAGAGGATCCAGAACTCCTTGCCTTGTTCTGGGATCAGGGGGCAGCTCCCCTGCTCCCTCCCCACCCCCAGGGGTTTGCTCCATAACAACACATTCCACAAGAAGCAGATTCTTGTAAAACCCCCGGACCACCTCGAGCCTGCCCCTGCCAGAGTTCAGCTCCCACTCACTTTTATCAGCAGCCTCCCAAAGCCAACTCCATCCCCTCTCGCTCCAGTTACGGGCACAGCGCCCTCGGCACAGCAAACAGTGGTGAATTTGCATCCCCAAGGCAGCCGCTCCCAGCCCGTGATCCCGGCTGCTCCACATCCCTCATGGATAAGGTGCTCCCTCCCGGGAGCGGCCCAGCAGCAGCCTCAGCACAGGCAGAGCCCGGGTGGCTCTCCAGAGGTGCTCCAGGCACAGCCTCATCCCAGCCCCGCCGGCTCTGGGAGCTCGGGAGCTTCAGCCGGGAAGCGCTGACTCAGGGCCCGGCATCGCTGCAGGCAAAGGTGCTGACTTTGCTCCTGGTGATAAACGACAACGTCTTCTCACCAGTGGGAACTCTCTCTTTTATGGGACAGCGTTTGCTTTTTACCAGAAATGTGTTTGGAGGGGAGGAGTGGCTGTGCTTGGAAACCGAGATATGGAACACTCAAATTGTTCATCCAGATGTTTCGATTTTTTAACTTGCATTTTTATCTGAGAACTTTTGAGTTTCATCTTTCCAAGTCCTTAAAGACATGGTGAAAAAGAAGAAAAATGTGCAAGTGCGTAAAAGAACAAGCCATGAAAAAAAATCTAAACTTTCCATTTAACCTAGTTTAAAAATTTTATTTGTTTTTGGAGTATTGAAAAGTTTTGCTCTTGATCAGTGATTTTCTTTTGCAAAAACTGCCAGTGATTTCTCTCCTCTATTCACTGCATTAAATTGGTATCCTTGGCTGAAGTAGCAAAAGATAAAGGTGCTTTTTCTTAGTCAGGATGTGAAGGGCTGTGTTTCATCAAATCCCAGACTGGTTTGGGTTGGAAGGGACCTTAAAGCCCATCCAGTGCCACCCCTGCCATGGGCAGGGACACCTCCCACTATCCCAGGTTGCTCCAAGCCCTGTCCAACCTGGCCTTGGACACTTCCAGGGATGGGGCAGCCGCAGCTGCTCTGGGAACCTGTGCCAGGGCCGCCCTCACAGGGAAGGATTCCTTCCCAATATCCCATCTAACTCTCAGCTCAAGGCCATTCCCCCTTGGCCTAACCTGACCTGCCCTGGTGAAAAGTCCCTCTTCAGATCTATAGGAAATGTGTGTATTCCTTTAAGCTCGTCTGACACTTTAATTTTTTAGCATTTATATTGTGCACTTTCCCTGTTTGTATTGAACACCAGGAGGAATTTGCTCCTGGAAAGGATGGTCAGGCCTTGACAGGGGCTGCCCAGGGAGGCTTGGAGTCCCCATCCCTGGAGGTGCCCAAGGAATTTCTGGAGATGCCACTCAGAGCTCTGGGCTGGGAGCAAGGTGGAGATGGGGCACAGCTTGGACTCCATGGGCTGAGATGTCTCTTCCAACCTGGATGGTTCTACAATTCCATATTATTTTGTAATTCATTGTTTGTCAATAATAGACCTGAGCAGATGTTGCTATTAATGAATATGCAACAAAACTCTTGAAAAGGTGTCCAATGCTTCAGATAAGTGCAGCAGTTACTTAGCACTGATTGAAAAATCTAATCTTTTCCACATCCCAATATCCTGTTTATCCTGGAATGTGTCAAACTGTTTGATTACACCAAGCTGCAGACATTTTCATCTAGAAAGAGCTGAGACATTTCAATCAGTGCTGAACAGCAGCGGCACTTAATGATGTGAAAAAACCCCTAAAAACCAGACTCCATTAACTCTTCTGTGATAACGTATTATCTGTGCTAGAGGGAGCAGAGTGTTTCATGAAATAAGGGGGAAATAATAAAACTAATGTAAACTGGAACATAATTCCTGTTCTGAAACTAGGGAATATTTTTAGAAAGCTGGTATCTCGCAGAATTTGTTTAATGAAGTGTTATATCATGAAAATGAATTGTCAGATGCTAATTTCTGCTGAAACAGGAATTCTGAACTTGGTAAGGCTCTGCTGAGATTCCCTAGCCCAGATTTGTAAGGAAGTGAAGCTGAGAGGCTGGGGCTGCCTGTGCAGGTCTCTGTGTTTGAACCCTCGGGCTAAGTTCGAGGGAATCTGGGGAGGATTTAGAGCTCTCAGAGGTCAGACCGGTCCTGGGAATTCTGTGCAAATCAGAAGCCAGATAAAGGCAAGAGATCCCATAAATCAGGAATGGATCAGACAAGGGGATGCCCCAGATCTCCATGAGTGTGAAGGTCAGTGCAGGAGCACCGGGCCAGCCCAGGAACACAGCAGCAATTCCTGAGCTCACGGGAATGGCCTGAACTCCTCACTGCAGTCCCCGCAGGCCTGGGACATTCCTGTGGGTTATAACAACCCTTCAGGGGAGGATCTGCATCCCTGCAGTGGGGCAGGGCCCTTCAGGAGCCAGGGGACATCCCTGTCCACGCCAGGGACACGGGAGGGGCTGGGAGGAGAGGCTGGGATAGACACAGACGTGCAGCTGTGAGGTTGCTTTGTGCCTCGTCCTTCCCAAAAGTGACTTTTTGCGTTCAGCAGCTCCTCCTGCCTCAGCACAGCTCCAAGGGGCATTTCCTGTGACTGTCTCGGGCATCTGTGGAGCGGGGCTGACGCTAATTCCAAGTGACAGGAGCGTCTTCTGGCCCGGGGCGTTGTCAGCAGGGCGAGGTGCTCGGAGATGACAGCGCAGCTCCCTCCGCGGCCCCAGAGCTGTCACTGCCTGCTCGGCTGAGCCCGCAGGGGCCCAGGAACCCATCCCAGGGAGAACAACAGCCAGGGCACAGGGAAGGGAGGCTGGATCGTGGAGAGACTCCGAGGTGTGCAGGGATGAGGGAGGGGATGAGGGGATGGGGGGATGAGAGGATGAGAGGATGGGGATGAGAGGATGAGAGGATGAGGGGATGGGGAGGGCTTGTCAGCCCAACCCAGGCTGGAATGCTGGCTCAGGACACGGAGCTGACTCACCTGGAGCCAGGGATGGTGGTTAAAGCATTGGGATGCTGCCTGGAAGTCCCACTGGCGACCGGCGCCTGTCCTGCTCCAGCTGGGAGAGGGGTAATTCACTTGCTGGCAGTGCTGGGGTGCTGTGGATCGGGCTCATTGGGAGAGCAGGGCTGACAACGCTCTGAGGCTGGGCTGAGTCTGGGCTGTGTC
>WBMZ01017576.1:0-36372 GCA_013400975.1 Atrichornis clamosus | reverse complement strand
CCTCCTCCTCCTGCCGCGGCGGGCCCGCCGCGCCCTGCCCGTGAGTACCGCGGCGAGGGGCCGGGGCTCGCCGTGTAGAGCCCGCCGTATAGAGCCCGCCGGAGGCGCCCCCGAAGCCCAAAATGGCGCCGGGCCGTGGAGCCGGGCCGGGCTCAGGCGCCGCACCCGCCGCAGGTGTTGAGGCCGGAGCGGCGCTGGGCTGGGCTAGGCTGATGCAGCCGGACAGACGCTGCGAAGGGGGCGAAGCGCCGAGCCGGGCACGGCTTGGGGAGGTGCGGCCCCCGCCGCGGGGCTTGGCCGGGCTGCGGTGCGGCGGGCGCTGCCCTCCGACCCCGCGGTAGGGCGGCTGCTCCCCCACTCACCTCGCTGTGCTTCACTTGGAGGGGAACATGTTCATAGAATCGTAGAATGGCCTGGGTTGAAGGGGACCTTAAAGATCATTAAGATCTAACACTCCTCCTGTGGGCAGGGACACCTTCCACTAGAGCAGATTGGTCAGAGCCCCGTACCCCCTGGCCTTGACCACTTCCAGGGATGGGACATCCACAACTTCTCTGGGCAACCTGTGCCAGTGCCTCACCACCCTCACAGTTAAGATTCTTTTCCTGATATCTAATCTAAACCTACTCTCAATTTGAACCGTTTCCCCCTCATCCTGTCCCTACGTGCTCTTGTAAATAGTTTCCCCTGAGGTACTGGAAGGTCACAATTAGGTCACCCAAAGCCTTTTCTTTTTCAGGCTGAACAATCCAAATTCAGCCTTTTCTCATAGGAGAGGTACTGCATCCCTCTGATCCTCTTGGTGGCCTCCTCTGGACTCTCTTCAACAGGTCCATGTTCTTGCTGTCCTGGTACCCCAGAACTGGACACAGCACTGCAGGTGGGATTTCACCAGATCAGCGTAGAGGGGGCAGAATCACCTCCCTTGACCTGCTGCCCAGGCTGCTTTGGATGCAGCCCAGGATCCAATTGGCTCTCCGGGCCAATGTTTTTGCTTCAGGAGCTCCTACTCAGTCCTGCCCCCCTGGATGGCCAGATAACAGCTGTAGCCTGATTGAAACCTTGCACTTCACTCTTCCATTCATTCTGCTCCTCTTACTTTCCCCATCCCTGTCCCACTTGAGAAAATATCTTCCCTTAAGTGAATATTTTCAGTTCTTTTTTCTGGGATTGAAAACCTCAACTTTCCCAACCCTGGAAAAAGGAACAAGCCAAGTTTACTTTGTAGCTTCACTTATCTTAAAATCAATCTGTTTGATAACATCAGGGGATGGTCAGGGAAGAGCATAAAGGGGAACAGGATAACAAAAAATGAGTGACACAATAGAAAAAGAGAAAGTCTAGGTAAGCATGGTGTGTTCCCACATTGTCTACTCTGAGAGACAGACTGCAAAAGTATCTTCAATTTCCTCAGCCTGTTCTTCAGTAAATTTTGATAGATCACCTGCATTAGTAAAATTAATTCTACTATTTAATAAAGTGGTCATATCCCAGTAGGAAAAGCTGTATGCACCTGAGCTGACTGCAGGTTAAAATCAGGCTGCCCAGCTAGGATTGCCTGAACTGTGAGGAATGTGTGTCACAGTGTTGTGGATCCCACAGCGAGGATAGACAGTATTTCTCTGCCCACATGCCACAGCAGCACCTCTGGTATTAGAAGTTATTCTGTGCTCTTAGCAGGTCCCAGGGACCCTGTCCCAGGCACCCTGTCAGCACTGTACACAGTGCTGTCTCCTATGCAGTGTTTCCTGGGAACACTGTATGACCCTCACTGAGAGGGGCACCTGGAGTTCCTCAGAATGCTCATTAAGGTCACTGTGCTGATAACTGGTCCTCTGTGACTGTCCCAGCACAGAGTCAAACTGTAAACTACAGATTGCCCTTATCAAACTCCAGGAACAGGCCCATTAGGCCTTATCTCAAGACTTTCAAAATATAAGGGTGATTGGGCTTTTCTGTGTTCAGAAGCTTTTCTAGAATAGGACCCTTTTGGCTGGGAATGGGGTTGATCCCTGCTCTCATCCCTGGGAGGTCTCTGGCCCTCAGGTATGGCACAAGCAGTTACAAGGTGCAGATGTGAGATCCAGTACATCCCTTGGGGATTTGCACACTCATTGGTGCTGCTGGGCCCTCAGTCTGTTACGAGCCATGCTGCTGTAGTCACGTGTTTTATTACCAGCAATTAGGGACACAGCAAATAATTAACAAATAATTGCAGGAACTTTTCATACTGTAAGTTGTCCCTCACTTTTCTTGTTATTATAGGCAGATGAGAGGATTTTAAAACCTCCTCTTTTCTGTCTACATTTTGGTGGTTTGTTTGGGGATTTATTTTTTATTAAAGGAGCTAGTGATGGTTGAGGATTGGGTAGCCTCTTTGTTTGCCTGTCCTGTGTTCTGGAAGTGATTGCAGCTTCTTATTTCCTGCGCACTTCCTGCTTTTTTGGGAGGTCCTCTGCCTTCAGGATTCAGAGACAAAGGGTCCAGGGAGGTGAGGCAGAGAAAGAAAAAGTCAAATCTTTTCTTTTTCCGTGGGCCAGCTTGTTAGTTATTGTAGGAGGTTACCGTGACAAATTCTGTGACCTGGTTCATGTTTGATTTTCGTCTCTCTTGGAGTTGTGTCACTCAAAATTAAATTCAGACTGAGCACTCTGTATTTAATTCTCACTTATCTTTTGTCCTTTAGCTGTAGCTATCTTTAGAGCTTTAGAAGAGCTAGTCAGTACCTGCGTGCTCTTTGTCTGAATATAGGTTATAGTATAGTGTTTATGTGAGTGTTTGTATGATAAATGCAGGATAGACTTTTGATGAGTTCTTGTTTCAACTTCAGATCATAACTCCTCTTTGAGAGCAGTTACTTCAACATGAGTTATAGAACAGGGTATAGCTTATTTGCTTTTTGCTCTCTGCTTACACTCACCCTGAGTTTGTGCAGTAATGCTCTGATCACTATAACCCTGCAATCATCCCTTACTGCCGTGTGTCAGCAAAGCAAGAGGTGAGAGAGCTCTGGTGATTGACCCATTTCTGTCTGAAGGAGTGGCTGGACCAGCCTGTGTAATTCATACATAAGTATGATCATATTCCAGCCGTTGTGAATACAGTAACAGGCAATATTAGTTGCAGATATCTCCAGAGAGATAGAACTCACTTCCTTATTGCATCCTCTAGAGTTTTATTGCTATATCACCTTATTGCCTCATGGATATGGTTTCAGTTTGGAGCCTTGTGCAGCACAGCAGCTGGCAGCCTTCTAGTTGGGTTAAGTGTTAGGAGTTCATTGCTTCACACCTGTGGTGAGGAGATGACTTGCAAGCAAAGACAGAGGGTGAATGGGCACTGTTTCGCTACGGGCTTCTCTTCAGGATTTGGGATTCTGCTTTCAGATCTATCTCAAGCCTGTTGTGTCATACCAGATGGAATATCAAATCTTTGTCAATTTATCTGTCAGTCAAAAGATAATAATAATGTAGGAAAGAACTGTAGGATTTGATAAGTTGTTCCTCTTAAGACTGCAGAGTTTTAGAAGGAAGCTCTAACCTGTAGTCACATTCCTGCATGCTAAAATACAGCACGGAAAGTGCCGCAGAGTGGGAGTAGGTGGGGAACAGACAGTAGTCACTCAGCAGCTAAAAGAGCTGCTGTACAGTTCAAGCCAGTGACATTCTGCCATTTGGATGTTTTCTATGCTGCTTTTTGTTATAATGACTATGAACTGGTAGATTATTAACTTCTTTTGAAATGTTTATGTTCTGCTTTGGCTACTGATACTTGAAAGAAAGAGTTGCTGTTCCAGTTCAGGTATCAAAGCAACATAAATTGTTACAGACCAGCAACTGAATATATTTAGGATTTCATAGTAGTTGGGAGCTGGTTGTCTTTCTGCAGACAGGTGCCACTGTCACTTGCATCTGGAATTGTACCTCCTAAACAGTGGCTGTCCCTGGCTGCAGGGCTGCAAGTGGCTCCTGTGCCACGGGGCAGGGTGCTGGTGGTGCCTGCGTTGCCATGACTGATGGTGTCCTATGACTGTCTTTCCCACACAGGTTGAAGGGAAGGCGGTGCTAATAACAGGCTGTGACAAAGGCTTTGGACATGCCTTGGCAAAATGCCTTCATGAAAAGGGATTTACTGTTTTTGCTGGATGCTTGCTCATGGTGAGTAGTGATATTGATCAAAATTCTTCTCTGATTAGAGAAAAATGCTTCTCAAGTGAAAGCATCTTCATTTGCAGTTTCCATTTACCCTGAATCAAGACCTGAGAGAGGTGCAGTGGGCAGGGATCTTTACATCTTCCATTGCTTCATCTGCCTGTTGCATCTTGTCATTCCTGTAATTCTGAGCTCTTTAGGGCAGGGATTGTCTGTCAACTGTATGTCTGTACAGTAGCTTGTACAGTGTGGCACTGCTCACTGCTGGAAGCCTCTCAACAACACACTCAATGAATCTGCTAGGCGAAGATTGCTATGGCACCATGGCTTTCTGTCTTCCCTGGCATCCCTGTTGCTGTCTTTCACACTGGCACCTTTTGTGGACACTCTCCCCAAACTCATCTCCAAGCCATCTCTCCTGCATTATTAAGGCTCTGTTTCCAAAATGTCTTGTAACTGTGCCTCTGCAGCTTCTGTACAAGCTTTTCAGTTTCTGGATAGCTGAATAAACAAATTTACCATATGTTTCTGACATCTGTAGGTCTCACCTCTGTCACCTGTGTTTGGCAGGTGGCATCACTTGTAAGAGCTAAGTTTAGATGTACTAAATCAGAAGGGGTTGCAGATCCCTCATCCTAGTCCCTGCTCTTGCAAAGGACTTACAACTTAGTGTTGTGAAATCCTTTTTGTAAACTCGGCCAGCTCCACTTCCATCTCGGCTGGGATTTTACCCTTGCTATGCATTTTTTCTTTTTTGCTAGTCAAAACTGACGTAATTTCTGACCTGAATTGTTCAAAATCAGTTCAGTTCATTCCCACTGATTTCTCCATTTGAAGGTGGCCATTTCAGCACAGGTGCTCAGGGCGTGATGTCCACAGATTTTTGAGTGCTCTGGAGGGTCAGAACAAACAAAGGTGGCCTTCTCTGCCTGTGTGATTGCGGCAGAGGTTACGTTCTTCCACCACACCAGAAGGGAAAGTTATTATCAGCTGACGTATTGTGTAACTTGAGAGCAAGAGAGTCCTGTTGGAAAATTGCCACTATTTGGAAATTTCCATACGGAGCCTCTGTAATTCCTTCAGTAATTGTGTCATATGCTGCTTTGGGATGCCTGTCTCAGTGCTGATAGCAAGTCAGGCACTCTGCAGAGCAGCAGATGCAGGGAACAGAAAGGAGAGAGGAGACAGGGTGGGCTGAGGGGGCTGTTTGGAAGGCACATCCTAGTGTGGAGCAGAGAGGAACAGGCTCCACTGGAAACCCCATAAAGAAACTAAATGCTCCTGAAGTGAGGCCCGTTTTCTTGCTTGCTTTATTGCTTGTGAGCTGCTGTAGGGTCCCAACAGGGTCAGGGCAGGTATGGCGGCAGTTGTCATAAAGCAGACGCCAGGCTCTTAGTTCACACATGGTTAGTCCATCATCACTTACATGCTTTTATACAGAGAATTACAGGATTCCTGATGTACTACACCACAGAAAGCTCTTATACTAAACACAAGATGATACACTGTCAGGTGCATCAGGAGGTTCTTAATGATCAGACAAATATAAAGTTACAGGATTAAAAAAGAATACTGCAGGCAGGCTGGGATAGAACTGGAAAGGATCAAATGCAAAAGGGATTACATTTAGCAAGGGCAACCAAGTCTACAGAGAAAGTTTCTCTTAATATATTATGATGGAAAACCACACAGAAATAGATTATAAAATAACCTGAAAAGTAGAAAGTACAGCAAAAGTTGAAATAATCATTATTTTATTTTCTTTAATCTTACTGAAAAAAGAATAAATTGTTTTCAGATGCCTACTGCCAGCAGTTATCATGAGGATTGAGATAAGAAAAGGTGAAGAACAGGGAATGTTTATATAAATTGATGTGCTCAAGTTCACTGGGCCTGATGAAATGTACTGAAGGGCATTTAGAGGATGAGCCATTGTGATTTCTAGCCCTTGGGTGATATTTTCAAGAGCACTTGGAGACCAGGGGATTTCCAGAAGGCTGGAAGAGGGCAGATATTGTACTTCCCTTCCCAAAGGAGATAGACCTCTGGAATTGCCAACCAGCTCACCTTCAGTGCACTAGATAAAATTGCCACACACTGCTGTGTCAGTTTTACAAATTGACTGGATTATAGCGATGCACACTATCTGTGTAAATTTACTGGGAACAGACTGTGCTGTGTCAATCTAATCTGATTGTGGCTAAGCAGCAGAGTGGCTGAAGGGGAAGGAATAAATGTATCCTGAGTAAGGGTTTTGTTATAGTTTGTTTCAGTCCCTCATGATCGTCTCATGAGCAAACTCACGCTCTAAGTGACTGCTCTTCAGTCCCAGGACCATTTTCCTGGAAGAGAGTTTTCACTTGGAAAAGAGTATGCAAAGAACCCGGCAGAGAAGGTGATAGGCCTTCTGGGGAATAGTGTTCAAAATGATCCTGGCAAATTGAATGGAGTCTGAAATCAATTACATGAAATCCAGTAATGACAAGCCCGAGGTGTTCCGCTCAGGAAACGCAGGAAGGGAGTGGGTGGATAGGCAGCAGCAGGGTGGGGAGGAACTGGCGCAGGTGGAGCAAGCTGGCAGGATCCACGGGTGTTCAGCATTGTGTTCGTGGCTTCCTGATTCCCCCTGACATCTCACTGCGGGTGCCCAAGTGCTTGCCAGGACCTAATCCTGAATCCCATGAGCTTCCCTGGGAAAAAGCCATGGCTGTGTCTATTACAGGAGGGCTCTCTGCTTACAAGTGTCCGTGTGATCTGCCTGTCCCTCGGCACCACTGCACTGGGAGCCTCCAAACCAGAACTGGGAAGAGGAGCAAGCAAGGGGAAGGAGAGACAGCCAGAAGCTGGAGCAAGGTTCCTGAGCTGGGTAGAGAGGATTTTTGGGGCTGCTGGGCTTCCCAGCCAGGAGTAGCCCCTGCTAGGCCCAGGATGGGGTGGGCAGACAGAGCCTGCAGGGCTGTGAGGGTGGAATAACTGGGGCAGGGGGGGGCACGGGGTGAAAGGGAGATAGCTGGGAGGAAACACAAAGTCCCACTGAAGGCCTCCGGTGTACTTGGGCAGCAGGCTGGGCTGAAGCAGGATGGCTTTCAACGCTGATGGAGCTGGGAAGGGGAAGCTGGGAGGTTCTCTGAGAGGACAAAAATCAGGTAGCAAAGTGAAGGGAGAGAGGCTCTGCAGGAGCAGTTGGGCCATTGCTGCCAGCACCTCCTTGTTTCACACTGCTGTGTGGCTCCTGCTGGTGAGTCGCAAGGTCATGAAGGTCATCCCTGGGAGGACAGTCTCGCTTTTCCCATGGGAACTGCTCCAAGTGTTATCCCAGCCAGCAAATCTACCATTTAAAAAACAAGGAGGAAGTACCATGTGGGTACCTGAACAGGGAATGCACTTAGAGCCCCTGAGGACCACAGAACATAAGATGATGTTCCCTTGCTTCCATAAAAATACATAGCTGCTTCATTTGTGAAGAGGATTTCTGGTCAAAAGAATTAAGCACTTTGTTTTACAGTTAAATACTGGCAGAGGTGATGTCTGGAACTATGAAAAGTGGTTCCAATTGATACTGCATGTTGAAGTCAGTCTTCCAGAATCAATATGTTTTGTCAATAATGAGTAAATTGTAGCTGGGAAGGTACCTTTGCAGGTAAAGTTGCATTGGTGATAGGGAAAAATTCATTTCCATATGAACAATACCAATAGTTTTTACTGGATTTTTAAGTTGCCAGCCTATGACTTTGTTTCTCAAAAAGCAATGGAAATATTTCTCGTTTAGTTTATAAGTATTATGAAAGACTTTTAAAAATGCACTGAAAGGTCCTTTCAGTGCTCAAATGACAATTGGCACTTGAATGCAGATATTGTTATGTTTTTGGTTTATATAGGTACAATAAATCTCTCTCTTTACAAGTTGAATTTGCTCCACTTTATTCACTGTTAAGTAGTGGAAATTTGCTTTATATAACTCAGTGAGATGCAAGAGCATCTTCCAGAAATACAGTGAGGCATCATACAACCCTCATCTCTTTCAAAGGGAATATAATATTTTGGTGACTATGTTGTTGACTACTTGTAACACCACTTTGAGATTGTTTTTGTGGCTAGATAAGAGGGCCAACGCAGCATGTCACCTCGTTTGATGTGCATTAGAAAAGCTTCAGGCTTTATTTGCTGTTCTTGTAATACTGGGAAAGTTGTGAAATGACATGCAGCCATGGGGCCAAGAACTCCTTCCTACTATTGTCATAATGCCAGTGTAACTATATATTGATTTTTAAAAGAGCTGCCCTGTTTTGCTCAAGGCGGTGATGGACATTTCAGCTCTTTTCCTTCATTCCACGTCATTGTTCACTGGACTGAAGGTGGAAATGAGGTGTTTTATACTATATTAATTAAATAGCCTGAGATGCTTATAAAAAACTAAGCCGTTACATGTTTTTTATATCTGCCTGGCTGCAGAGGCAGCTGAGCAGGTGACTGTGGGTGGGTTGCTCGCCTTGTTTGCCCTTGTGTTGTGGGAGTTGGTATCAAGTGCTAAAGGAAGAGTGGCAGCCAGGCATGGTGACTCACCAATTCATAACTTCTTCCTCCCTAATGAGGCAGAGCCTATGATTCAGGGAATAGTTTTGTGAATTAAATCTTAAACCTGCTGTGGAACTGCATGGCTAATCTGTGCTCTTTTCACTTTTACTTTTTGTTTACCACCTGAGCAAGGCTGTAAGCCTTAGGCAGCAATCCTGCCTGGAAATGAGCAGGTAAAATTTGGAATTTTAACTGTGTTTATGTTTGACTAAACAAAAAAACTCCACAATAGTAACAGAATCTCTAAGGATAGCAGTGGGGTGAAGAGGAACGACAGGAAAAGGGTAGAAAGGAAAGCAGAGCCATCATGTTCTTATTTCTTGCAGTGTGAAAAAAAAAATTGTTCTTTCTTCCTTAGCCGGAATCTCCTTCCATGCCTCATGTCTGTAATTGTACCATTGTGTAGCAGATCTCCACTGAGCATGTATTCCTGAATAGCTGACTCCAATTTCTGTACAAATTATGTTATCTGTAGAGCACAGAGACTGGGGCAGTGGAGAGTCTCCCATGGTTGTCCTGGCTGGCACAGTATTACAGCATGTTATGGCTGTGAAACCTATCATGTGAGGAGCAAACAGCAGGGTGGGCTCCATGGCCCTTCAGTGCAGAGGGTCATGGATGCAGTTATGGAAGTGGTGCTGGAGAGAATAGGAGGATGGCTGCTTTGTACATATTTGTGCACCAAGTTTACACTTGTGTGTGCGATGTCAAGAGCCTCTATTTCCTGTCCATGTGAACATGCCTGGCCCCAAACTGCATTGCTGTTCTTGGTCTGTCTTAGTGGGACACCTTTCTGTTCTGCTGAACAGGGAGAGAATGGAGAGGGAGCCAGGGAGCTGAGGAACATGAAGTCAGACCGGATGAAAGTGCTACAGATGGATGTGTGCAGTGATCAGGAGGTGGCTCAGGCCCTGGATTTTGTGAAGAGGACCCTGAAGGAGCCAGAGGAAGGTATGTAGGAATCTTTTGCTCACATAATCCTTTCTACAGAGCAGGCCATGCCTTGACCAGGTCTTTCTCTCTATGCATCACCAAAAGAGGGTTAGCAAGCCTGAAGGCCTGTGACAGTGTGTGGCTGGCAGTCAGGCAGTGCTGTACCCGGGTCAGTGGAGAGGACTGTTGCTGTTGGTGTGGCAGCCACATGGAAAGAGACCAAGACTGGCTGCAGGATTAGGCTTTAACTCTACATCCCATAAAAAGCAATGAGTGGCAGCAAGCCCACAAGTATCTGTGTCTTTGTCCTTGAATGTCTGTGAAGGGCATAGAACAGCCAGAGCTTGATCCCTTTCTTGTGCTCCTGCCACAGCCTGGCTCATGCAGACCTTGCAAGTGACCGTGCTAATGAAAAGGCCCTGGCTGGTTTCTCCTGCTGTCTCCTCTGCTGTGTGGGTGCAACTGAATGCTGAGCTGAAGCACAGATTTTAACTGCCCCCAAACCTGGATTAATCTTCAGCCAGGTCAATCTATGTCTTCATGCAACATCCCAGATGTGAAGTAGAATCCTGAGTAAGCTTGACATAGATGACCTAATCCACATGCCACCTTAAGCATGAGTCCAACTCACAGATCCTGAAAGCATGTCAAAGAAGATAAGCATCCCTTCTTTCCTTCTTGGAAGTGCTTTGGCAGTGGGATGTGAATTTACAGTTGGAGTCTGATGTGACACCACCTAACCTCTTCCCTTGTGGTGAGGTTGTGAGGCTTCTTGCCCTGCATAGGTTTCTCTGCAGCCTCTGTGCCAGTAGCAAGCTGGACAGAAGCTATAGACACAGGCTGAGGGTGAACTGAAGTTTGACACCTGTGACTTCAGGACTTTAGAGTTGTGACTCGAAGGTGATTGCTCCCCTTGAAGCTTGGATGAAGCTGCCATGGTCCTGTTTTTGTTAAGAGCAAGTATTAAGCTAGTAAATAACAATAGCTCTAATCTTCATGGAAATTATGTGAGCACACCTTTTCTTCTAAAACAGGCATGTGAAATGTAACTGAGTAATGTACAAGCTCTGATCCCACACATGTTCTCTCTGCATGATTTTTCTTCCTACACAATCACCCAGCCCTCGTCACACATTTCACAACTTCTCAAGCTTTTCCTGAAGAGCCCAGCAACAGTGGTGGTGGCACAGAGCCTTTTCCCACTGAGTGAAAGCTTGGAAGGGAACAGCTCTGTTGCATCTATAAATGCAGCAGTGTTTGCAAAACCGTGTGCGTAGCAGGGACAGAGAAGTCTTGGATCCCTGATCAGCAAGTTGGACCGGTTCCTCCTGTAGCTGTTTGCTCCAGCACGGTGTGCAAAGCAGCAAAGGCTTCTTTTTACACCCATCAGTGTGACTGAGGTTTGAGGTTTCCCAATAAAAAATGCTCAATAATTAAGTGCTGGAATATAGAGACTATTGAGACTGAGGTGCCTTGCGCAGAGCTGTTGGTTGCGCACTGAATGTGGTCCCAGAGGAGCTAATGCAGATCAGTTCTTGGGCTGTACAGTTCTTTATACCTCTTCTCTCTGTGCTGTGTACATAAGGCTGAACTCATTTCGATAGGAGTGCCCGTTTGTTTTTGATTTTGTGCAGTTCCCACTGTGTTGTTGACTCTAAAGACGTAATAGTGATAAGGCTCTGCTCAATAAACACGCCGCTGTCCAGCAAACAGCCCTGGGACTGGGCACCCCTCAGCACTTTGTTCTGTTTGTAACGTGCCCTGATCGGTGAGCAATGAAATTCCAACAACAAACTATTGTAAATAATGATTCAGGGACGTTCATGAGAATTAGCATCACAACCCTGGAAATGGGAAATCGTTGTAGAGAAATTTACAGGAATTTGTGAGGAATACTCTGCAGAGGACAGTTTGTGACTGACAGTTTAAGTCTTTGGTAAATCTCTGCAAAATTTTCCCTGCATGATTTTTTGTTACTGGTGAAATGACACCATCAGGTGCCCTGTTCCATGGTCCTCCTGCTAGCGGTTAGACTCTGCTTTTCAGCAGCACAGGGACTCCATTTGGGCTGAGATGCTGTGCTGGATGCGGATGAGTGTGACTTTCAGAGTCATCTTGACCCACTAAAACTGGAAGATTCAATAAGTGAAGCACTGAAAGGCTGCTGTACACGGCTGGTCAACAGCCTTCAGGGAGAACAACCTCAGCTGGGAACGGGGCAGGGTTACCAGGGCCCATGTGAGAGCACAGAGTCTGTCTGGCAAGGGCATGTCGGTGTTTTTAAATGCAACAGGAGGATAAATTCCATTGCACAATGGCATAGTACTGCAATTTGCTTAGAGGACTGTGTTTAGTAAAATACATAGTTACTATCTGACTGAGTCAATACAGGGGGGAAGTTAAAAGACTTTCATACATCAGGGCAGGGAAGCTATGGAGCAGAGGCAGGGCAAAAAGCCCAAAAACTTCTGAGAGAAAGCTTGATAACTTTTATCAACAGGCTGGCATTACATTGGTGCTTTTGATAGCAATGTCAGAGCTTCCTGGACATGAAGACTCTTTCGTATCCCTGTGTTAGTTCTTAGTGGTAAGAGGAAGATCCTGGAGTGGAAAGAGGCCCCAACTTCAACTGAGTCTAATGCAGCCCCAACAGTCCAGTCCTGACTCCAACACAGTGAAAAAAACCCCATAGTATATGACAGGACATCTAATGAGAGGCAACTCTCTGGTTTTGTTCCAGCTTTTCTGTTTGTTCCTCGTGCAGTTTATGGCTGCATAGTCCCATGATTCAATAATCCATGAAGTATGGATTCAGTCCTACAAATGTTTGCCACTAGGACTCCTGCAGTAATCACTTTGAAGGGTCAAGTCCTCAATGACCTGCTAAGTCCTGACATGTAAGGGATTCAATGCAGAAGCTCTTGGTAAGTGCAGTCAATTTAATTTTGACAGGACTGCATGTGCAGAAGACATTAATTTTTAAATGCTAGTAGTTGTGAGGGTGGGTTGTAAGTTTGCTAACTTCTGATAAAATTAGTGTTAAGGGAAACCAAATACTTGGACTAAAACACAGCAGCTGTTAACCAGGCCATGAGCACGCAGATCAATGCACTCTCCAAAACAGCGAGTCAAAGTTGTGAACGGGATTTAGAAATCCAAAATACTTGTTTTCTTTCTTTTTTTTTTTTTTTTCTAATTGCGGGAAAGTCCAGCGTCCTCCAGATTGCAAAATCCTTTATAAAGTCACTGAGTGGAGACAAATATGGGACCAACATAGGCATTAAAGAGAGTCAGCCAGATGCAGCCTTATAAAGCCCCAGAACAGCATTTGACCATACAGGAGATATTGAGGGAGGCAATTCTTCTGTGTCCCCATCACTTCCCTTGATGTTCCAAACAAGTCCCTGGTGCACCAAAAGTGTATTTCATCTCATTGCTGGGTTTTTCTCTACAACTTCTGTTCTACAAAAGTGCCCAGTTCTTTGTGATGGTTTTAGGTTACTGTGAACAACCAGGAGAGTGGATTCTCTGTGACACTTATCCTTGTCCCACTCTTTAATCATGTGTTTCTTGGCAGGTCTGTGGGGCCTGGTGAA
This sequence comes from Atrichornis clamosus, assembly GCA_013400975.1. Taxonomy (NCBI): domain Eukaryota; kingdom Metazoa; phylum Chordata; class Aves; order Passeriformes; family Menuridae; genus Atrichornis; species Atrichornis clamosus. Next base: position 23,117 of record WBMZ01017576.1, on the reverse strand, counting down.
CAATGCTGGCATCTCAACCTTCGGAGAGGTGGAATTTGCAAGTTTAGACAACTACAAGAACGTGGCAGAGGTCAACCTGTGGGGCACTGTGAGGGTGACAAAGGCTTTCCTGCCCCTCATTCGCAGAGCTAAAGGTACTTGCTGGGCAGTGTGGCAAGGCTCGGAGCTTTTGCAGCACAGCAAAGAGATGTAGCTGAAAAATCAGGCTGTACTTGGGGGAGTGCCTGTGCAGTCCTAGGAGGGTGTCTGAGTGTAAGCATTTGGGGCAGCCCAGGCACCTACACAGCAGGTGCTATCTTAAACATCCAGGATATCAGAGACCTTTGTGCAGTGTTGGCAGATACCACACAGAAAAGACAATCCAGAGTCCACTGCATGGTTATGTTTGGATAACTGAATCTTCTCCCTTCATGTTATTCAGTTCACAGATGACTTCAGGCAGTGATGGAATAAATGAGTCAATAACAGCCATTTTAGATATCTTACAAGACAGTGGTATTATCAAAACTCTTTGATTTATATTGAAAAAAGATATATATGAGCAGAACCCTGCAGAGCTTCTTTATTTAGCATGTGTGGGAATGCTGGCACAGGTGTGTGTTCTGTGAGAACTAAAAAGGGCTATATTGAGAAGATTGCTCAGATACCATTTCCAGACACAAGTAACCACTAAACAAGCTCCATCTCACTACAAAAGGTAACTCGCCCATCAGGTCAGCAGGTAGTTCTCACAGTCCCTCTAAGTTACACTTTGGTCTGGAATGAAACAGCAGAGCTGCCCACTTGTTTCTCAGGTAAAATTTGAAACCGCCGAAGGTGCTTCATAGCTGTGAAAATTCTCTCTGTAAAAATAGCTGGTGGGATTTCAAGGGCTTGTTTGTAACTGTAACTGAAACCATAGTTGCATGTCTTGTCTTGAGTAAGGGCTGAGATAGGCACAGAGGAGTGACCACTGCTCTCACTGCCCCGAGGCAGTGCCCCAAGGGTTGTCACAGGCTGCTGGCAGGAGTTAGGACAATTGCTCTCCACTGCCCCATGGACAGCAGCACATCAGGTCTCCTCTTGTTTGTCCCAGGAATGGACACTGTAGGGACTCATGGCTGACCAGCTGGGTGAGTGGGTTTTGCTGCTCATGCTGCAGATGCAGAGAAATCTCTACTCCTTCTCTGCCATCCAGCTCGGGTCTAAAAATATGTAGCTGTGTTAGACTGGTCTGTTGTGCTTACAGAAAGAACCAGAACGCTTGTATGGCATCATGCAGAGTTGTGAGCTTTGCAGCTCATGACACTGCTAGCTGGGGGCTTGAACCCTTCTCTAGCAAGACGTAGGACTGGGGCACACTCCTGAGAACACAGAGCTAGCAGTCTCAGAAGATCAGGGTACTTCCCTACTTGGAAATTAGGAGGGAAATGTCTTGTACGCTTTGTAAATTCTTTGATGGAGTGGTAGGCATATGCACCATCCCTGGAGGAGGTCAGAATAGGGGTTCTCCTTGCTTTGAGGCAGGAGAGAAAAGCTCGTTGACAGGGGATGTGTATTCAAGATTCAGAGTTTAGAAATCAGCATCATCCAACTAAATACTCTTTTACCAGGATGTTCTGGCTGCTTCTTCTGCAGCCCATCATCTCAACCCTGATCTTTTCTCTCTAGGCCGTGTGGTGAATATCACAAGCATGTTGGGACGGATGGTGAGTCCATCCCGCTCCTGCTATTGCATTTCCAAGTTTGGGGTGGCAGCCTTCTCTGACTGCCTCAGGCAGGAGATGTATCGCTGGGGGGTCAGAGTCATCCTCGTGGAGCCCAGTAACTTTGTGGCAGCAACCGGCATCCTGACGGCTGATGGCATCGACAGGCAGGCTGAGGCCCTGTGGAATGGGGCCTCTGACACTGTGCGTGAGGACTATGGGGGCGAGTATTTCACTCGCCACGTGGCCATGATGAAGTCCTTTGTTAACAGTGGCCTGAAGGACATGTCTCTGGTCTTGAATGACATCACTGAAGCGCTCACGTCCCCATGCCCGAAGAACCGCTACAATCCCATGGAGACCTACTGGTGGGTGAGGCTGCAGGTCATGACCCACCTGCCCACGGCCATTGCTGACTGGCTTTACATCCCCGGAGCCACCCTGTAAACGGGTGTCCTTCAGGCATCCCTCCGGGGCTCGTACTCACACACAGGTTAGAGCTGGCCTCTGCACTCCTTGCTGAAGTGTCTCCTGTGGATGCATGTGCTTCCACTTTGGCTTCAAGTCATGTGTTGTGGGATGCCAGAACACCATAGGTTTTTTCATTTCTTCTTTTTTTTCCTAAGTCTTGTTATCCTGATTAAAGTTGAAAGGTGTCTTGCTTTTAACTGTGGAGGACACAGAGGAATGTAAATATAATGTGTCAAATATGTGGCTGGTGTAATTAGGTCAGCAGAGTTCCCCCAATGTTAAATTTGACTTAGTAATGTGCTCTTGCTTTTCCTTACAAGGACAAACTCTTAATAGCAGAGCAAAGCTGTTGCTATGAGATGGCTTGAAGGGAGAAACTAAAATGGGAAACAAAAGCAGAGTTTTCCATTTGATTGAAAATGGGTCAGTCACAGCCTTCCATTGTTTTCCTGATACTGCCAGGAAGCTCTGCTGTGCTGTGACTGTCTGCTTTTTCCAGGGAAGTAGCAACACTGCCTCTAAACAGCCTCATTACCTAGCTGCAAAGAAGGGTTCTTCCCTCCCAGCACTGTGGCCAGGAGGTGCCAGAGCCAATAACTGGGCATAGGATGGGCAGGGAAAAGCCCTTCTAATAATGAGGTCTGACCCATCCATCAGTCAGTCCCTGTGGATGCTGGGACTTGCAGCCTCTCTCCACCTTCTGCTGCTGAGCTTTGTGGGACAGGATTTAAGCTGATGCAGCAAACAAATTTGACTCCTCTGACTGCTACCTTAGGTTCTTGAAGTACTTAGCTGTGGTATAGACACTGTCCAGCCATCCCCCTGCTTCCCTCATGTCACTGTCCCACCTATGCTCCCTCTTGCTGGTGAGAGAGCTGCTGTTGGCTTTTCCAAATCATTTTTTTTCATTTAATCCTCTGCATTTGAACAGTGATGGGGCACTGTGCAGACAGTGTGGCCTAACTATGAGCTCTGGAAGGATGCTTTAAGGGACATGTTTCTTATGTTTAAAATTGCACAATGAAATCTCCATGTCACACAATCATCTTCTCTGAGAAACTCCTGGTAACTGGTATGACCTAATCTTGCCCAGTATTCCCAAGGGTCTCTTCTGTTGGCCATATACAGGATTTCAATAATTTTTTCCAAGTGCAGGAGCTGCCTGACTTCATGCCCCATTCCCTCCGTTTCAGTGGTGACAACTGGTGGAGCAGCCAGTGAGCTGCAGGTGCTGCTGACCAGGCTGGGACCCAACCCTCTTACTCTAGGAACCAGCTTTTCCTTCCACTGTTTTGCCTTATGTGAGGTTAAGTGGCTATGAAAAGAGCTTACTGACTGCTCTTTCTTCATCTGTCTCTGGTAGCTCTGACTTGGAAACTGTGCCTTAAACTTTTTGCATGCCACTGGTGGCTGTAAATTCTTGGAGTCTGCATGCAGCCGTGAATGCTGAGATGCCTTGAGGAGGAAAGAAGGTTTCCCTTGGAGGTGCTGTCAAGGCAGCTTGTATTACAAGTAACAGCTGCTAGAAATATTGCTGTGCAGTTCTTTTCTTTTCCAGACAATCTGCACATGGAGATTGCCTGGGATCCAGGACCCAGAAGGATCCCACTGAACTGCAGCTTAAACAGTGTTGTAATCACTTCTGCACCCTGCACTGTGAAATGTGATTAACATTAAGTAGTTCTGATTTGCACAGAGAGAAAAATAAACTGTGAGATTCATGTAGCATATGTCTCTGGCTCCAGTGCTCATTTCTACATTTGTTCTCCCTTCCCTTTTGAATCTGAGGCTGGGATTTAGTTAGGTTCAGTCATTAAGGAGATGGCTTAATAATAACAATTGAGGATGTTTCAGGAGGTAGTGGGACTACGGAGGCTCAGTGAGAACTGCCTGGAGCAGAACAGGCAGCATGGCCCATTTCCTCAGCAGAAGGCAGCTAGAGAGACCTTTCTACAAACACACACACTCAGTGTTTGTATTTTGTGTGGTTTCCCTCGAAGGACATCGTGTAGAGCAGAGCTGTGCATTATTCATTGCCTAAGCACTCTGCATGTAACTAACCCAAGTGCTCCAGCTGCCTGCTAATAAGGATTAGCTCTTCTCGCAGACGGAACGGAGACTGGCAAGCCAAGAAGTGTCGGAGGCCATGCAAGGACCTTGTGGTGGAGTCAGGGCTAGGATTTCACAGCATGTGAGCCCCAGTCCCCTCCTCTGACCCCTGAGAAGCGCTCAGGAGGGCTGTTAGGGCCTGATCTGGTTTCTACCTGAGTGGCTCTGGGTGTCTGTGGGTGAGAGAAGAGTACATGTTTCACACTGTAGAGTTGTACAAATGCAGGCATTGAGGGCAGAATGTTGTTTTGTAGGTGAGTAACAGAGGGAAGAAATCTCAATTCCATTTGACAGTGACCTTCAAAGCCAGAGGACAAAAGAGACAGAAGTTCAGTGAAATCCCATGGAAGTCCACACTCATTGCTGTTGTGGTAGCCTACAAGAATTTATGCTGCCAAAGCTGCCTGTGGCTTTTTTTTTCAAGGGCCATCTGCTGAGGTTGTGGCACTGTCCTACCTTTTTCTGCATGTTTCTCACAGTGCTTTGGAAGGCAATGATGGTCCAGCTCCTTAGTGCACCCTTTAGCCTTTGTAAAGTGTTCTTGGTTTTCCTTTCAGATTGGCAGGTTCTCTGCAATGGCACTAGGAACCAAGAGGTGGTCAGTTCTCTGCATATCATGTTTGCTCTGGTTCACCTTAACACAGCAAGGGGCCTCATGGGGTTTTCCCAAGCGAGGACTGAGTTTGGATACTCCAGATCACTTCAGGTTCTTTGTGTCTTGACCAAAACCCAAGCCTTAAACCAGTGGCAGGTCTCAGTGTGTGAAGCAGACCTCATGGCACTTGTGATTCCTGGGTTAGCTCCAATATGAAACCTCTACTAGCAGCAATGACAAAGAGTTTATTGTGGGTGAAGTGAATAAAGGTCATCTCTAAAAGCCGAGAGAAACCAAATGTCTCTTCTGAATTGCAAGAGCTGCTGAGGAAGTGGTTCATTTCAGGCAGAGGCAAGATGCAGCAAGGTGCTAGGGAGATCCTTCACTGATAGTCCTGTGTTTACCTCTTCAAGGGGCTACCCAGAGGATGGGAATCTAAGCTTCTTCCTCTGGGCTTCACAAGTCTTCACTCCTGTCAAAAGTGGCTGATATCCTAGGTTTGCTGGTCTGATGTGGCTGAAGATCTCAATGAGCCATGGAGCAGGCCAGGAGGCTGCTGTGCCATGTGCCAGCTCTGCAGTGTTCCTGGGAACTATGCTCAACACGCTGATGGGCAAGACCCAGCATTTGGACAAATATGTGGGCAGTGGGGTGTGATTTCTCCTAGATAATGCTGACCATCAGGATATTTCTGTGTACCACTTTCCTCCCAAGTGGTAGCCCTGTAGGTGCTGCCTGGTTACAGAGCATTCATAGAAAAACACAGCACAAGGGATGCCAGTGTTAGCAAAGCGAGTGCTCTTCTTTGTCTGGTGGGCCCAAGCTTATGGATGCTCCTGTGTCTGGACAAATGATGCCTGTGACTGACTCATGGTGCATTGGCATTGTCTGCTGTGTAACCTGTTGCTTTAACACCTCGGATGGAGTTGATAGGTGTTAAGGGAAAGTTTAGGATTTGCAAAGCACTTCTTGCACATCTGGCTTTGAAACCGTGGCAGAGGGACTGCCAGAGGAACTGCCCACTGCCAGAAATGTTACTGGGAAAAGGAGGTCAGTGATGGCGGTGCTTTCACACACGGCAGTGGCCCTGAAACCAGGGTGGGAGATTACCCAGCACAGCTCTTCTCTCCCACAGATTAGGACCTTACTTCTGCTTCCCTGGTGGTCTCTTTCCTGCTCCAAAAGCTCTCCTTGTGGGGTCACTGTGTTTCCCAGGTAGACAGCTTCCCCAGGGTTTCTCATCTTCCTTGAGAAGAAAAAAATCAAGGAAAACATCAACACTATCTGTTGGACAAACTTAATGTTAAACATGTCAAGTGGAGATGAGGAAGTTGTGCTAAAGGTCTTTATGACGGCCACGACAGGTGGGAAAGGCTGCTGAGGTCCTGCCTTGCACAGGGAGATGCTGGCTCAGCCCTCTGCCAGCAGCCAGGGCAGTGCATGGGAGTGGGACCTTCCCAGGCCTGGGGCTTCTGCAGGGAGCTCTGCTCAGCAGCACCCAGCTCTGCAACAGTGCCACCCAGTGCACCCACACACGGGAGGTTTGCTCAGCCTTCTGGAAACCTGAAGGCCTAAGGATCACAGGATGGGTTTATCTTCCTAGCTTAGAAACCCCCCTGAACATGATGGTGCTGTGTAAATAGCAACAGCAGCACCTGTGCTTCTGGCTGGGGTTTTGAAACACAAGTTTTCAGCTTCTTGTGTAACCACAATGCTGACAAATGTCTTAGAAACAAACCCAAACCGATACCAGCAGATTTCTCAGCCAGCAGCCTGAGCCCTGGGGATTGGAGAGATGCTACAAATAGCATGAGAGTTTGTAAGAGAGCCAGTTCCACCTCCAGGGCCTGGCCTGGAGCCAGATACAGTTAATTCATTCCCAGCAGTGCTGGAAGGGCCACAGGGATGCTACTGATACAGCCCTATCATCCTCTCCCCTGGTGCTCTTTGAGGAAGGAGCAGACCAGTGTTTTCACCTCAAAACACTGATAAACGATACCCTTGCCCTGACAGAAGATTATCAGAAGGCACAAAGCAGCCATGTGTGTGTGTCTCCTACAGCATCCAGTGCCTTCTCCTGTGGTGTCTTGACAGTGACGAGCTCTCCAGAGCCCGTGAGGGGGTTTGAGGCTGGCCGGGGGCACCGTCCGGCTGGTGCCGAAGGCAGCTCTGGGCACAGCACTTGTCTGAGCCAGTGGCCAGGTGCAGTTACCACAGCATGGGGCAGTGAATATGCAGCAATTCACTGCCTGCAGGGCAGTTTAATTTAGTTCCCTGAGGGTGCTTTGCCTCACAGCACTTTTTGCCAACAGAGCAGTGACAGAGGTGGTCTCTGCCTGCCCCCTTGCTTGTGGGTGTGCAGTATCATTTTCCTCTGCCCTTAACAGAGAAGTTGATTGTGTTTTGCTCCCATAGGTATGGTTAAGAAGGCATTTTTCTGGTGTCTTCTGATGAAGCACATCATTATCAGATTATCCCTTATGAAGGAACCCCCTCCATCAGACAACTTCAAGCCCGAAGGAATCAATATGAAGAAAAAATCCAAAATTTTCTGGCTTTTTGGAAAAATAACTGTATTTTTAAGAGTAAGGATTTCTGAGAGTCTATGGTACTGCTATACCATTGCCAGCTTTGCACTTTCATTGCCATAGCATCATGAAACTGGCCCCAATACCATGAGTTTATGGGTTTGCTTTGAAGAGTACATGGAGACATTTGGTCTGCCTACCAGTTCCTGGCTCTTGCCTTCCCCTGTGCCTGCCTCTTCCTAGCCAGCATGGCACGAGGTTGTGCACCCCCTGAGCATACTCCCTGGTATGAAAACTCTGTCTCATGCAGGACCTGGCAGATAATCATGTGAAGGGCAGTGGTGTTTTCCAGTTGCCAGATCTGGTGTTGCCAGATCTGGCACATGGACGGAACAGATCTGTTCACCTGAGGGCTTCCTTCACCGTATTTGCCAAGACATCAATAAAAGCAGAAACAGGAAAAATGAAAGAAGGAATTCTTGCTTTGGTTGTAGAAAGGGTGTTCAGTGGACGAACCAGGTAAGAGCTGGTCTGTTTTAATGGTTTAATGGAAAGACTTCTGCCTAGGACTGAGATCCAGCACTTCTAGTGCTGGCACTGCCATGGGTTCACTAAATATCCTGAATAAATCACTCTACCTGCACCAAGCTCCCTTACCATCCCAGCTGCCTCTGCTACCACCCTGCCCATGCTGGAAAGCAGAACACCACTGCAATGCAATTCACGTTGTTTGACTCATTTTGTTGTTCTAACTGATGCCAGAATATGTATTATCCCCCTTCCCATAGGCTGAATTACGTTTTTTTGGTGGCAGAATAGTAAATGTGGTGTCTCCACTCTTTTGCGTGAAAGCTGCTACAAGTGGCTTATAAAGTCCTCTGAACTGTTAGGGCTGCAGGGAGGATGGTGCCAGAGTTGAGGGCAGGCATTGACACCCTTGTGCTGCTCTTAAGTGGGCACCAAGGTTAACCATCACCCCACAGGCACCTTGCCCAGGGACCTTGAACTGCAGGGGGAAAGCTCTGCATGGTCTGTTACTGCACAGCTCCAGGGCCTCCCTGCCAGAGCACTTGTGCTGCCAGGGGTGTGGGTGGCACCTGTCACCTTGTGGGGTCAAGTGCTACAGGAGAAGTAATTTTCCTGGTGAGACTTTAACCAGGGTTATTATGACAATCAGTCAGCAGGCTGTCCTTGTGCCTCCTTCCTGGTTTCTGCCTGCTCAGAGGTGTTGAAGCATTCAGAGTGCAGCAAAGCACCTTCCCTTTCCAGCTGTAATGAGAGGCAACCATTGCTCCAGGAAGCATGACTAAGGAGGGAGCTGTTGGGAGAGGGAATGCACCCTGATAAGACCCCAGTGGCTTTGAGGAGGTGCAGGACACAGTCATCCAGGGGATGCAGGGGTCTGCCCATCCCAACAAGGGACTCTAGCCCTGAGTTTTCTCAGGGCCAGCACTGGTGTGGGGACGGTGCTGGTGCTTTTATTGGGAGCTGCTGCCACACCACAGGCACATGCAGGGAGCACTTCTCTCCCCATCTTCCTCACCTACTCTTGGCCCCCACACAAAGCTCCAAGCTCATCCTGTCCCTGCACAGGCTCCTTTGCTGCACCTTTATTGACAAGCGAGTCCCTGAGACTCTGCAGCCCAAGAGAACATCTGGACCTTCTTTATGCACCACTGTCACTTTTCCAGCCCTGAGCCACACATGAACTGCCTGGTTCCCTCAGGCTTTGGGGACACACGTACCAGCTGGCTGCTCCCTTCCTGCAGCACTATCAGGAGCAGGAAGCACCCAGCTCCCTGTGGGCAGGAATGACACTTGGCACAACTGGTCCAGCTCCTGGTTCAGGTACCTTTCTCTCCTGCAGGCACAAGGCAGGAGCTGGCTTCCACCTCTCTCTCTGCACAGGCATTCACAGACTCAAAATCAGTCCCAGGTTGATCCATTGCATCCTAAGGAAGTTCCTACACTCCTGTATATCTGTGCTGGTGTAAGAAGCTTTTGTTCTAGTCCATGGATAACAACCATTTCTCAAGAACAATTATGTCAGAGAAGGCAAGGAATAACGTGGATAATGCATCTGTGTCATCACCCCAGGTCTCTTTACACTGAAATACATGCCTGACTAGTATTCCTGAGGTGGGCATGGATAAAACCATTTTTAATACTGTCTAAACTAATCATTCCTAAAATCTCCCAACTTGTTTGAATGAAAGTCACCATGAATGGTATCTCTGTGCAGTTTCAGTTTCATACTGTAACCATGTGTTACAACAAAGTCAGAGCACTGACCATGGAATTTATGTTATTTATTTTCTGTACAGTGTAGTGCTCCAGTCTAGCAAACACTTAGGGCTGTGTTTCAATACAAGCTGTGTGTGCTCAGGCTCGGTGGCCTCAATGCAGCTATTCATGGGCAAAGTCAAACACATATGCCAGTGTCTTTGTGCTCTGCAGCCCGTGCAGGGGGATGCAACTTGCTCTTTCAGAAAGGGTATTCTCAAAATTCTCTGACCTGTGGTGTGAGATTGGGGATCTCAGAGATACGGGATGGAAATGCTGTGCCGGCCAGTGGAGAAATCCATCAGGGCCAAAGTGCTGTCCTTGGGACTTCCTATATATAGGAAGTGCATATATAAAACATATATAAAACAGCCTTGAAGCCTATGAGTGGGGAATATCTGAGGGTCTGAGGCCACCCCTGAACTCCCTGTGTGACTCCTGTGCTCCTAGTAGCTGATGTGAGTTTCTGACTTGAAGCTGGCTCTGAAGTGCTCTGGCAGCAGGGGAGCCGTATCCCCGCTGATGGGCTTCTAGCTCGGCTGGCAGGAAGGCATAATCCACAGGAGATTTCTTAATTGCATTTCTTAATGTAATAGAGGCTGTTCTCTCTTTCCGTGAGCAGAGCTGCAATTACCCACACACTATGAATCTGTGTCGCAAGGAAGATGTAGGTTGTATGTAGGTCATAGAAAATATAATTGTGTAACTGCATTAATGCATCCCTGAGCTAAGGGCTGAAATATGGCTTAACTGCAGAAAATAGGGCTGTGGGCTTTAAATAGCCTTACTTGGGCATCTCTTGGACAGAGCTGGTGATGCTGTGAACAGATCACTATGCCTCCTCCACAAGAACAGAAAATCCCTTTGCAGAAAACGCTCTCTAAACATGTTTAATGACATTTTTTAGAGCATTTAAAGTATGTTTCAGTATGCTGGAGGTTGCTGGTCCAGAAAAAAGCATACTGAATCCACCCAGGAATGTGGGATCTGTTCTCTGAGAAGGGGATGCAGAGCAGGGCAGCTGGGGTGCTCTTTGGGCTGGGCTCAGCGGGGTGCAGAGGACCGTGTGAGCCGGGAGCAGCACCCTGTGCTGAACTGAATCACACAGCCAGGGCCCTGCTGTGCCCACAACACTCAAATCTGAGCAGGCATTCACAGACAGGGCCCACGAGAGGTAAACGTCCATGGGATCTGCTCCCACATCCACTGGAGAAGTCCTACTCTGCCCCCTTCTGCTGTGCACTCTTCACTCCTCTCCATGAGGGCAAGACCTGGCCGAACGCCTGCTCTGCCTGTACCCGGGTTCTGCTGTGAGAACCCAGCAGCAAATGCAGCCACAAAACTTTTTTTACCTTATTTAGCAGCATAAGGCAGCCCTTGATGTGAGGCACTGGGACATACCAAAAAGCCAGGATTATGGGCACTGCTGGAACTCTGGTTTTTATGGTGAGCACATCCACAGGGGTGAGATGGCGCCGGGCCAAAGCTTTGTCACTGGTCCAGCTCTGCAATGTATTTCTGTATCCAGAGACCTTGTTTGCCTTCTCTCTGTTTTGTTTTTTCTACTTTCTGAAGAGCAAATATCCCTCTGGCTCCTCTCTCTGCAGGGGCTTGGATCTTGGCAGCAGTGCCAAGCAGGTTGAGGAGCCTTCCTCAGCACAGCCAGAAACGCTGCTGGTGCTGCATGATAGGGTTTGTCCCTTAAATAATAATGCCCTTTTTAGTTTTCCAACTTCTTAAAATCTCTCTCCTTGGTTTCTTGTGTTTTGAACACATAATTGGATCACTTCCAAGGTAGAGAGCTACTCACTAATTGTATATAGATGAATCACAACATCTTTTGTGCACTTGCATGGGACCAAGTTCCCATGTCCCAAAGGCCAGAGTCTGTTTACTTCCTTTGCTGTCATAAGTGTAATTTAAAATTTTACACCACTTTGCATAAACAGATTACAAAGCAATTTTTGCCACTCCTAGAAACAGAGGAAAATTCCCACCTGCTTTCCTTTTCTCTGTCTTGTCTCCTACACGTTCATTTTTGTTTCTATATACATGTTGCAGCTTGTCTGGCCTACACAAAGCCCCATTTCCTGGAGAGGAGGAAGAAAAACACCAAAGAGGAAGGGAAGGCACCTCCTGAGTAAGGAAGAGCTGTCCATGCAAACAGTGTTGTCTCCATGGTGGGGCTCTCAGCACTCCCATGTTATCCTGGTTCCCAGGATACGATGCCTCAACACTGTGCAGGTCCCACAGAGAGGCTCCAGCACTGGGGTTTTAAAGGCAGCAGGTCTGCACACAAGATCTGTTCATGCAGAGAGGTGCAAAATGGCCATGCCCATGTTAGCTCTGCAGCCCCCATGTGTTTGGGCTGCTCAGGCACCATCTGGAGGTGAAAACTTCCTTGGACAGGCAGGGAGCCTTGGGCTAGTGGCTACCGGGGCTGGCACTGGTGGTGTCCTACAAGCAAAGCATCTGCTCAGAGCTCCTGGTCCCTGCAGTGCCTCCACCAGAGGCTTTTCCTGTTGATAAGGTCTTGGGTAGCTTCTTGGCTGTCCTAAGTCATGTCAAGGATATCATCACACGGTTGAGAGGACAATGTCACTCCAGCTGCTCTCCCATTCCACGTGGAAAACTGCTGAGGGGTTCTCTGCAGCTGCTGAAATCCCAGCTGGGGACCCAGCATGGCAGGAACAGCCTTTTCCTGGGGAGCCAGGTCCCCACCAGGCCTGGTTGGCTGAAGCTTTTCTGTAATGTATGTGCCAAGAGCTGATACCTGGGGTGTGCAATGGGACGGTCTCACTCCTGCACTGAGCAAGGTTGGCTGCAGGTAGAAGGTGGAGTGGCACTGCCCTGTCCCATCCCTCTGCTGGCTGAACTTTATCTGCAGATCCAGCTTGTTCTAGTAAGGGGGTTTTCTTTGCTGGCAGCACTCAGGGCTGTTGCATCCTCTCAGTGGGGCCAGGTGAGCCTTGTCTCTGAAATGGACAACATGAGAATATCCCAGCAATGTAGCCTGTCTGTATCTGCTGCTTCCCCTGTCACCCTTGGACATGCTGTGTGACTCAAGCCACCTTACCCCATGTATGCTTTGCTCCCCACCCACAGCCCCTCCTGTCCCACAGGCAGCACTGCTCTGTCCTCCTGCAGCCCCTTCAGTACCTCACTGTCCATGTCCTGTGCACGAGCCCTGCACACCTGCTCTTCAGCTACCTCATCACCCAGAAATGTGGGGGAGGCTTCATTCTTGCATGAAGCATTCCAAGCGTGTCTGGTGCCCCCCCCTTTTTTGCCCTGGTTTCTCCCCAGCTTTCCTCCTTCCTGTTCTCCCTCCCTTGCTCCAGCTTCCTGGCCTTTGATGTGCCTCCCCTCCTCTGCTCCAGGGTATGAACTGCTTACCAGGTGGAGAAGACTGCTCCCACCCCACAATTAGGTGCAATTATAAGGTTATGCTTTTCCCCAAACCCTTGCTCTGGAGTGGCTCAGAGCAGAGTCCTGCTGCGGGCTAACAACAGGCGGGACATGGAGCAGGGCCCTGGTCTGTGCAGGCTAGTGGTGCTGGTGGTGCTGGAGGTGGGATGACAGGAGGGTCCTGGGGTGGCCACTGAACATGTCCAGGTCCGGTGGCCCCAAGTAGGAACTCAGCTGCAGACTGCTCCACTCCAACACAGGAGCAGCACGTACCTGGGTGCTGTGGTCAGGCAGAGCCCAGAAATGTGCCCCTGGGGAAGGCGCAGCCAGTGCTTGTGTGGAGACGTCCCAGCAATGGCAGTGAACTCAGCTGTCAACTCTCGTCATGTGTGCTTCAAGCTGAGTGGTGCCTCAGCACCCATGGAGTGCCCCTTGGCTGGCAGCAGCCAGTGGAGGAACAGGGCTCCACTGAGGCCGCTGCCCTGCTGAGGGTGCTGCCTCTGGCCGGACGTGGGATTTCCTACCGAGACGTGGGTTTTCTTCCACTGCTGTTGGTGCTGGCTGTGAGGGAGGTGATGGCTGTAGCAAATCCCACCCCACCTGTCATCTCCACTCTCAGTGGGGCTCAAAGAGTGTCAGTTCCTGCTGCCTCCTGGCTCCTCAGCCTCCTGGTCACATCCCAGGTGAATGCACACTCCTGCAGCAGGCTCCATGGAGCATGGCTGGGTGAATGCCTCACTGCTCTGGTGTGACTCTGGCTGCAGGGAGCCAAAATGCCAATGCCTGGCCACTCAGACATGTCCCTAGCAGGGCCAGCACTGCAGGGCAGCCCTGGGGTGCTGGGCAGTGCCTGTAGGCCAGCGCAAACATGAGCCCCTCCTGTTGCAGCAGGGTAAAAGGCTTCATCAGAACTATTTCATCTGAGGGCAAGTTGCTGCCACAACAGCCAAGGAATCCTTGCTCCGTCCCTTAGGAGAATGCTCCATGTGAAGATGTGGATATGCACACAGACACACCTACACATGCAAATGTTCTGCTGTGGCCAAGCTGGCCCCTCTGCAGGACTTTCTCCTCTCGTTAGGAGAAAGTCGGGAGAAAAATTGTGCTTGCTGGTCTGCTGTGTGTGGAGAATCCCATCTCCTCAGTGCACTGCAGCATGGCCGTGCTCTCACTGTTCAGGCCAGCATGTCTGTCCAGGGATTTTCTGATTTCTAATCTGTTTGTATTGCAGGAGGTGCAGATGAATGTGGGGCTTGCAGAGAGTCTGCAAGACACCTCTGACTTTGACATGGGCAGCCAGAGCAATCCCATCAGGGACATGGATGGCTGCTAAAGCACTAATGGAACTGTATGTAGGCAGGGAGAGCCCCTGCATGCTTCCCAGCCCTGTGCCAAGTGCTGTGGCAGACCATGGACTGTGGGACTCAGCTATTCACCCCCACCTGGTGCTGCTGGCTCTGCCTTGGATGAGCCACACACAGCTGCGATGGCCATCAAGGTCCTGGGAGCACCTTGGATGTGGCTGGGTTTCAGAGCACACCTCGGCTGCACAGCCCCAAAAAGGGACAGGACTGTGCTATCTGTGGCTCTTGAGGTGGCATTTGGGCAGCCAGGAGCTCAAGAGTGTGTGTGTGCATGTGTGAGCAAGGCATGCAGGGCAGCATGTAAAAACACAGCTACAGAGAAAGTCTCAACAGAAATTAGATTAAAGTAAAATGTAATTAAACACAGAGAGCTTCCTGTCAATTACTTAACTCTTCTTGCATAACTCTTGAGACCGGCTGCCTTCACAGATGGTTGCTCTGCTGTCAAAGGCATTTGCTGGGCACCTGTTGGAAAAAGTGCCAGATCAGCATGGAATTAATCGGACCGGCATCTTTCCTTGTAATAAGATTAAGAGTCTAGAGGAAAACTGCTGAAAGGTCTTAGCTCCTCAGACAAACCTGCGATGCCTCCCACTGCTTCATCCTCCTCGTGTACTCCTGCAAGTGACTGTGATGGGGACAAGGACATTGCAGTGGCCTGGAGGATCTCCAGGGCTCAAGTGGCCCCTGGCAGAGGAGGCTGAACATTCCCACTGAGAGCATGGCACTGGCTGGTGCTGGACCAGAGGGAGCAGGATGGGAGCTGCTGCTGTCCCCAGCCCCTCTTGAAGGCTGTGACACTTCTTCCCTTGCCCTGCCATTTGCATCCAGGCCTGAGGCTTTTGTGAGTGGCTGAAAAAGAAAAGAGCTCTGCAGCTGCAGGGTGACATGTGGGGTGCCTTTGTTTGCCTGGGTGAGCAGCCAAGTTGCAGCCCATCTCCAGCTTCGTACCAGCTGCAGATCTAAGGCAGCTGACTGGCCTGCCAAAAAACCTAAACACGTTGAGGACTAGGGAGTGGCTTGTGCCAGAGCTGAATAATGATGATCCCAGCATACTTATAAAGCGAATTGGAGAGCTCACCACAGAGCTATTCCCTGCAGCCCTGGTCCTCTGCAGAGCATCACTGTGCCTCATCCACTAAGGTATGTTTCTGAATTGAGAGATTCAAAATGGGAACTGTCTGTGTCTGCAGCGGGGCCCATGTCTGCAGCTGGAGGTAGACTGGGCTTTTCTTTTAAACTTGGGGAAAATGTTACCTCTGCTCCTGTGGAGGAGTTTCCAGCCAGGCAAGCAGAGCAGCCGTGTGCTGCAGGGTCTGTAGGTGCCAACCTGCCCTAATCAGAGCCCAAAGAAGGTGGGCAGCATCCTGGCTCCAGTGACTGCTTGGGTGTGAGCAGCACAGCTCCTGCTTCTGCTCCAGAGGAAAACCTGTCCTTTCCCTCCTCACACTGTGCTTTTAGGGGTCAGTTCTTGTTGTATTTGTGCTGATTTGAATCTCTACCAACTTCCTTACCTTGCAGTGCTGTGTAGGTCCTGGTACACAAAGACCCCTCCGGAGGCAGCTGCACTGTCTCTCCCACAGAATTGCAGTGCCAGGCAGCCCTGGCATGGTTGGGGATGTCCCTTCTGCCATGCAGGTTCCTGCAGGTGTCCACTGCTCGCTTCCATGTCCCTGGGCCCCAGCTCTGTGCTGGCTCTGAAGTATGTTCCTTGTGCTCCAGCATTTTAAAGCAAACATCTCTGCATTTCCCCTTGCCTCAGCTTTGGACAGACAATGATGCTCCTGTGTGTCCTCGGACATTTATCACCCCTGCATCTTGCTAAGTGTCAGATGTGGATGATGAGTACAAGTGTTCTTACCAGGCATTGCCTGGCTTTCTGTGGAGCTGCTGGGCACAGCTTGAGCACAGGCAGGACTTAAGGCTGTTTTGGATTTAGGACTTTTTTGTTACTGTGTCTTTGTTCTCTTCTCATGATCCTTTCCTACTTGCTGTGCCCCTGAGGCGCCCTGCTGCATATGTCCTATCCTTTGTGCTGTATTTCACACAAAGTTCTGCTCCAGGGAAGCCCCAGCTCAGTTGTTTTCCTTGTCCCCAGGTCCATTTCCCGCCTGCATCCCAGTGCAGCCATGCTGGGCACGGCAGCGCGGCTCTCGGTCCTGCTCAGCCTCTTCAGCTTTGGGAAAGGCCAGATGTTTCATGTGGGACCATGCCCAGATCCAGCAGTTCAAGAAGACTTCGATATCAACAAGGTATGAAAAGTTTTATAAAAACCTTGTAGGGGGTAACGAGTTAAGCAAAGGAGGCAGGGGGTGGACAGGAAACTGCCTGGGTGCACGGGGGCTTGGCAGGACTGGTCACACCTTGTGCCGGAGCTGCCAGCGCGGGTCTGCAGCTCTGCTCACACCCAACCCCTGCACCGTGGAGGGGCAAAAACTGTGCTGACAAATGGGCCAGGCTGCTCTCCCTCAGCCCACTCGTGCTAAAAATGTCTCTTTAAACTTTATTCTGTCAGTATTTGGGGAAATGGTATGAGATAGAGAAGCTGCCCTCAACTTTTGAGAAAGGAAGCTGCATCCAGGCAAATTACTCGTTGAAGGAGAATGGGAAGTTCAAGGTGATCAACAAGGAGATGCTGTAAGTGTTTGTGTTCTGGCCATATCCTCACTGTGGCAGTGGCACTCCTGCCACCTCTCTTGCTGTCCTGGGTGTTCATTTTTCTCTAAATTGCCTTCTTCTGGGTCTGTGGGTGCTGGGGGTGGCATCCTGTGGTTGCAGTAACTCTCCTGAGAGATATGGGTCTCTGGTTCCTGCCAGTGACCTGGGGGTCACCAGGTCTCCCTCTCATTGTTCAAGGTGAGTGATGAGAAAATAGATCAAATGCACATGGTGACTTCAGTATAAAATAGCCTGGATATCCCCCAACTGGTTTGTGATCCCCAGTGATGGCTGAGAAGCTGGATGTCCTGAGTCCTGTCCCAGTGGTCATGGGGCTGGTTATGGGATGGCAGCTACCACCTTGTGCGCCTGCATGCTGAGAGGTGCCTGTGCCGTGTGCTTCTCTCTGCTTCAGAGCAAAGAGATAAAATGAAAAGGGGCAGAAAAGGTGAAGCACATGGGTAATTTTTCCTTAAATATTTGTCAGCCTTTTTCTGGAGCATTTATCTTGCACAGGTAGTAACTGCTGCATAAGGGGATCAGCAATTGTTGTCACTTTAAATCAGTGGTGAAGTGAATGCTTTTCCTTTTATTATAGTTGATAGTTTGCAATTATCCTGAGCACTCCTGGATTTTTGCACGGACAAATGCAGGTGTTGATTCACCTGTTTCAATCACCAGCCCCATGGGCTGTCATGGGCTGCTGCTGTGAGAGGCTGAATGGATGAGAGGGAGCGAGCGGTGAACGCAGCGCTGTCCCCTGCGCTCCTGACGTGGCATGGGGACTTTGTTCTGGCTCACAATAACAACAATGTAGGAACACATCCCCTGTGTCTGGTGGAGAGCAGCATCCATGCCTTTCACTGAGCACCCAGTACTGTCTCAGCAGCTCCACTGCTCGGGCAGCGCCTGGCAAACAGCTGGACATTCATTTGCGCCTGCATTAATCTGCAGAGGATTAATCCAATCACTGCTGTTACTACTGCAGCAGGTCAGGACCCTGAAATATCAGGAATATTTTGGGTTAGGTGTGCACTGTGCATGGCTCCAGCCCCTTGGCCTCTGCTGCTGGCAGCATTTGCTTCCGCCTCCTTGGCGGTTCCTGTTTTACAGGGAAGCGTGAAACTTTCCTGCCCTATGGGCAGCGTCCAGGTCTTGAGGCATCCAGAGAAAAATGCAATTATAAGATGGGCAGCCCAAGTCTTAGGATTTGCTGCCAGCAGGGCAGTGCTCTGAACCAGCAGCCAAAGAAATCCTGGCTTACCAAGCAGGTACAGGTAATTTGTGTGTGGAGGAATGTGCAGTGACCTGGAAAAAACACAGGTGAATAAACAGACGTGAACATATGCCTTCCACAACTAGCAGGAGTTGAGGTGCTCTCAGGCACATCCAAGATCAGTGCTGGGATCCTCCCATCCCATGCAGAAGAATCTTGCTCTCCCTCTTCTCTGTCATTTTCACCCTGGCACCATAGAACATCCTGCTGGCAGGGACACTTGGAGAGAGGCAGCCTGGAGTGCTGGGGTGGTTTAACCTGGGAGACTATTTACCCAGCTGCACCGGGGCCAGGACCTGCTGTGTCCTTGGTGCTGCTGAAACCATCCTCTGAGGCAAGTTGTCTCTTCAGGGATGCTGGGATTCACTAGTACCTGTTTCAGCCACCTCTTGACAGGTAGATGTGTCAGAAGGGATGATTTAGTGGAAGAAAAAGAAAAGATTTGCCACTCTCCTGCCTTTATTTCTCACCTTTGTCATTCTCCCCTTAGTTCCAATGGCAAAGTCAATGAAGCTGAAGGAGAAATCATGCACATGGATGTAAAGCAGCCGGCCAAGCTGGGCGTCCGCTTTAACTGGTGTAAGTGTGGGGTGGGGAGGCTCCCCGGTGCCCGTGGCCTTGGCAGTGCTGCGGTCTGAGCGTTGTGCCGGGGCACCAGGGGTCAGAGACTGCAAAGCAAGGGGGGAAGCCCCCCTGGTGACTTCAGTGCAGCAGCAAAAGGTTAAGATAGGTGTGGTGGCCAGCACGCTGTGGTTTGGTGATAGTGATATGCCATTTACAGCAACAGCCTCCTCAGTGTTGGAGAGCTCTTCACCAGCTGATCTCAAAGCAAGAAAGATCAGCAACCTTGCCATTCCTTTCTGCCATTCACAGATGGGTACAGGGAGGTGGGGGAGGCAGCCCCACAGCACTGCAAGGGCCAGGAATAGGCTTGTTTCTCTGCACACAGTGGTACAGCTACTCGCCCACACTGCCTCTACTTAAAAGTGGCTTTTAATAGCCATTAATAATATGGTTTTGTTTGCTTGTTCCTTCCCTTGTCACTGTAACACTCGACAGGGGCCTGTTGAGGTGTAGTGCCGCATTGCAGAGTGCTTTCCTCTGTCTGCAGCAACACTGGAAAGTGAGCTGCAGTGTCCCCTTGGATCACTTTTTATTCTGCTCCCTCACACCTTTTGTTTGGCTGTTTCATAGCTCTCTTTCACAGAGGGGTTATTTGGAGAAATGGGTGGAGGACGGGTACTTGCAAGGGAGGTACAATGACTGCTGCATGAGCACAGCCAGACGTAATTCTGCACTGCTACAGCATCACCCACAGCCTTTTCACCTGTAGCATGTGTAGCCCCAACCACTTTCACTAGGTGCAAGCCCCAGAGAACAGTGCAGGGCTGCAGCTGGCTCCCCGAGGCAGGGCTCCCTGTGGCAGTGGGTGGTGGTTCCTGCTCCTATCATCAGTGTCAGTTCCCAGCCCTACAGCTCCATTCCGGCAGCCAGCACCTTCATACTGATGAGGCTGGGCTGGCTTTCAGCAGCCCAGGCGAGCTGTTCAGGTCATACTGTTAACTTTCCAGCAAGACCTTCCTAGTCAGGGCTTTATGGCTTTCTCGAGTTCCTCTGGGCAGAACAAGGAGTCCAAGTAGGTTTTCTAAATTATAGCTCATTGTACTGACCACAACTATGCAGCAGCCAAAGAGGGAACAGTTTCAGGATCCATGGCTGTGGTGCTGCAGAGCCATCCAGAGTTGGTACCACATAGCAGTCACGGTGCCCTTCTCTCTCCTAGTCATGCCTTCTGCCCCTTACTGGGTCATCTCCACTGACTATGAAAACTACTCGCTGGTTTACTCCTGCACTAACATCCTCTGGCTCTTCCACATGGATTATGCCTGGATTCTATCAAGAGCTCCTGAAATGCACCCAGAAACCGTGGAGCACCTGAAGAGTGTTCTCCAGTCCTACAAGATCGACACTGAGAAAATGACACCCACTGATCAAGCCAACTGCCCTGCTGAGATGTAACTCCTGGCATGCAGTGACGCAGCACCAGACCAGAGATGAACTTTGTTGCTTGCTTTATTATCCATTAGAATTTCTCTATATAACTGAGAAATTTAATAACCTCTTTGCTAAGAGTAGTTTGCCAGCCCAGAGTTACTCCTTGCTGTCATTCCCCCTATTGCTCTTCTCCCTTTTTTGTCTCACAGTGACTTTTGCAGCATAACTGACTGAGTCAGTGCTAACGAGTGAAAGAAAGAAACCCTGAAGTGCAAACATGAAACTCTGCTGTTGCTGTGAGTCCTCCAGTATGGGGATGGGAAAGGCTACGAGATGTAATGCCCAAGTATTAGGAAAAATCATTCATCACACAGCCCCAGATTTGTTTTGCATTTTTGTCCTGACGCTTCTGGACCTGCTAGGAATCTACAGTGTCTGAGCTACACTGTGGGCACTACCTTAGCAGCAGCAACATCCAAACATGGTGGGTTGGTCCTGCAGTCTGGGAACTGAGACTGAGGATCTTGAAAGTTTTCCATTGCAGGGCTGTAGGGATATGTTGCTGCTAAGTCAGCAAACTTCCTTGCTAGAAATCAGATCTGGCCCTTTGTATTTAAAGTCTAAAAATGTCCAGAAATGCAGCATCACTCCATCCCCAGTGTCTATACATGTCCTTCACTTGCCTCTAATGAGACTGGTCCTGCACTCCCAAGGGGCCAGCTCTCACTGTACTTGTAAGCAGACATAAAGAGATGGGGCTGCTCCCTTGTTCTGTCTTCCAGAGGCTTTTCCCTGAACATCGGGAGACAGCAGGCTCTGCCTGACATCCTGCTCACTGCTGTTGCACGTGCCGAGTGCCCGCTGGCTCTGTATCTGCCCTGGCAGGTGTTCAGCAGGCACTGCGACAACTCTGCTTGAATAGCATTCATGCAACTCATTAAAAATGAAATAAAAATACCTGCTTCGGGGCTTTTGTACCTTCCCAGCTGCATGGTCTTTGCCAGCAGGCCAGGGCCTCAGTGTGTGGGGTCTGCCCCTCTGAGGCCACAGCACCACCAGAGCAGGAATGCAATGCAACAGAACAACCACAGCTGAAGTGAAATGGTTCACTTCAGGAGCCTGGAGCTCTTTCCAGCTCTCTGGGGTTGGATGTGTGGGCACCCCCCATCATCTGAGCCATGTGAGCAAATTTCGTGTCAATAAAAAGCAGCAGGAGATGGGGATCACTGTCAGCTGACAGTGGCTTTGGCTGACAGTGACCCCCATTTCCTGCTGCTTTTTATTGACATGAAGAAACAATGATGTAGATGTAGAATGCTGTAAATCTGCAGTAAACATTCTGCACTTACTGTGGTGGGACCCTGGTGGTGTGGGTGTGCTGCAGAGTGCTTTCTTGCCCTGGTGGGGCTACAGGAGATGAGCAGGGAGCCGGTCACTAATCTTTACCAGACAGAGGAGGCCAAGACGGGAGGGACCAGAAACAACTGCCATGTTTAAGTAATTATCCCTTTAAACTTTCAAATCCTAATGCCATAGTTCCTGTGACACAGAATCAAACACTCCACCCATATCTTCAGGCTTTAAGGATGATGATGGACATGCCAGGATACAAACAGCTGCACAGTGGCTCCCAAGTGTGTCAGATTTTGTGGGTAATCATTTAATCACTGCTTCATCAGGTGCCTACTTTCCTCCTCACATGGATGGTGCTGCTGTAGTCCCCATTCCCTGTGCTGCCAGCCCGCGACAGCGTGGCTGTGCAGGCACTGAGCCCTGGGGATGGGAACCGGCAGTCCCATTGGACAGGTGGCCACTGCCCCTGGATCTGGCTGGGAATTGGGATCTGCAGGTTCTGCTGAGAAATGGGAGTATTTCACTCATCAACAGAACCCTGCAATGTCCGAGCCCTCTGGAGACCAAGCTGGCTCCTTCGTTGTGCCACACAGATCGTGACAAATCCGGGTTGCTCTGGTAAACACATCGTGCCGGGGGCATCTCCGCATGGTGGCACAGAGGGTCTAGGGGGCAGCACGGCACAGCTGCAGCCTGTCCTGCCACGTGCCAGCGGATGTCCCCAGCGCCACCGCACACGCGTGGGACACCCTGCACGTGCAAAACCCTCGTGTGCGTGTGGGAGTGCCACACACGCACAAGCCCCACGCAGTCCTGAGAGCCCCGCGGATGTGCAGACACCCCCAGGGCAGCACACACCTCCCGGTGTGCGGGCCCCGTGCGTGGGCAGCAGCCCTGTGCACACGCTGGGCCCGCGTGTCCGCGTGTCCTCATCAACGTACGTATCTAAAGGAGAGATGCCGAGAAGATGGAGCCAGGCTCTTCTCAATGGTGGTAACCACTACGAGGAGAGGCAATGCGCAAGAACTGATGCACAGGAAGTTCCACCTGAATATGAGGAAGAACTTCTTTACTGTGCAGTGACCGGGCACTGGAAGAGGTTGCCCAGAGAGGTTGTGGAGTATCCCTCACTGGACATACTCAAGAACCATCTGGACACAATCCTGTGCCATGTGGTCCCTTCGGAACTGACCCATTCTGTGACTGTGTGTCCGCGTGCCCGTGTGTCCCTGTGTCTGTGTGTCCGCGTATCTCTGTGTCTCCGTGTCCGTGTGTCGTGTCCATGTGTCCGTGTCCGCGCTCCCCGCGCGCGCAGGGCGCCCCACCGCGGTCGCGCAGGCGCACGGCAGCCAGGGGGCGCTGTCGGTCCGCCGGCCGCCAGGGGGCGCGGGC